>OU343222.1:30811707-31105614 GCA_910596185.1 Chrysanthemum makinoi | reverse complement strand
TCACTGGGAACCCTACGTAAACTGTCGACTTTCTCTTAGAGATCGCTGGTATTGAAGAAGGAGACCCTCTCCCTAGTCTCCGCTCAGGAAAAACCAAAATACACTATTGAGTCTAGAGCCACGAGATTCATCAAAAGATCTCTTAGGAACACTTGACATTTTATCACTTGTAGTTCAACAATAAGAACTTCAGTGGTACATTATCGAGTCTACATGAGTCTTAGCAATGTCGAGAACATTTATGAGAGGTTCACAAGTGATCCTCGATTGAATGGAAACTCCTGCCGGGTCAACATCAAATAGCCCCGGACCAGAAAGCCGCGGTAACTCCTCGTGGATTACGCTTAGTTGTCTCAAACGGTCTAAGGTCGTGAGGTGATGCCTTTACCTCGACTCATTCAACCGTAGATGTATTTCCAAGACATCGTTTATCTCACTTGTGGGACTCAGGTTCATGAACGGCCTTTGTGAGAATTAGAGTTGTGTTTTCACACTATGTTGTTAGCACTCTCGAAGTTCGAACTTGTAAGTGCGGAACCGCTTATTACTAACCTTTCTTATGTTTACTTCTTATGGAAGCTCTAGAAGCGGATCGACGTAGATTCTTCACATGCTCATACCAACATCACCACTAATGGAAGTTCTCTCAAAAGGCAACACAAAAGTCAGAATGATTCTACGTCAAATCAAAGAATCTACAAAGTTTAAAGACTTAAAGAACTTCATCGATCTTGAATTCCAACGTCAAATAGTGTGTGAGCATGTTGAAGAATGACGTAGACACCGGAGCGGCACTGAAAGGAATTTGATGCGCACAACAACAACATACTATCACTACAATCACAAAGAACTATGATCTAAGAACAAAGATAAAGATGACGTCAAAGCGAAACGCTTAAAGAAAAACAATCTCTACACCGGGAGATTGTTCAAATCAAGGTAATTCTTCTCACAAGAAAGAAGAATGTCAAAAGACGTCAAAGCTACTATTACATCAAGACCTACAACGTTATCACTCATTTCATCACTAGCACTTGAGGGGGAGATTGTTGGAATCACTCCTAAACCTTAATTCAAGTGTTAGTAATTCATATGTAATAGTTAGGTTAATATGGCCTTTATGTTAGTAATTAGCCTTAGACTTATGTAGAAGGCCCATAAGCCTAGGCCTAGCCCAATAAGGAAAAGGATGGGAACTAGGAGTGTTGCCCTAGCTTCCCTCCTATAAATACTCTTGTAAACCTTCACTTGAAGGTTGGTTGTTCAATTCACTCTCTTTCATTCTCCTACGCATAATCATCCTTAGTCATACGAGTGTGTTTGTTTGTGTATTGTTCATTCGATCTCTATCTCTTCTCTATTTCTACATATTGATGCTTGTTTTACATATATGGGAACCTAACAGATGTAGTGCATTTTTGTGAAGCAATCTAACGCTATACGTAACTGGTAGTTATAAGGGTTGTTTTCAGAAGTGTTGCGAAATCTATGAATCCAGCTTGTAGTCAAAATAGGATTTGTTTCCTTCAAATTTATTTTGAAGTATAATATCGCTTGGGCCCTCATAGGGTTGTTAAGATGTTTGCATGGCCATGCCCAAGGTCTTCGGAATATGTTCAAGAATTGGTAATCTTGATCAATCACAAAAGCGAGAAACAGTATAGTTAATTAAGAAATGAGTGAGATCCATATTCTTATTAACATGGTATTAGAAACAAAGGATGAATATGATGATGAATCATCAAAACTTGGTTTTCCAGAAACCATACACGAAGTTGTACCGGGGCATTGGCGTGTTGCTAGACGCTAACCAATGTCATTTCACGTTTTGTAAACATATCCAAGTGGAGCTGTTGGAAATGTATATATTTACAAACACGTAAATGTCCGGATTCGAACTCGTGACCACTGGATTGCACACATTAGCGAATGAGAATTAAAGTTAAATAATTAATGTTAATGTTTACGATTAATTATTGCACATTAAGTTCGTTTAACGATCGTTAAGTATTTAACGGAAAAATGACTAACGACCGTTAAATGAAAAGAGAAAGGACTAGAAATGGAAAATCTTGAAAGGGAAAAGTTATGGGTTTCTCTTGGGCTTGTCTCATGGCCGAAAGGGAGGGTTCTCAATCCAATCCCTAACTTGTTCCCAAAGGTATCCATGCACTATATAAACAAGGCTAGGTTCTAGGGTTTTTCATAACTTTGTGCATTGAATTAACCCTAGATCTCTCTCTCCTCTCTTGCAATTCTCGGCCGAACACCCCATTGTTAGGGATTTTGGTTTTGGTTTTTCCATTAAACGAGGACTTGTGTTAGATCTAGCAATCGCTTGATTCGTTGGTTAATTCATGTGTACAAGAGCGTGGTTGTAAGACACTATTCTTACACCATTTGGTTTGAGTTGTAGAACGGTAAGGGACAACTCTTTAAACCACTTCTTTGTTTTGTTCAAGAGATCGACATTCGCAAAGAGGTGCGTTCTGCGCATACTTCGCAGGTTAATTATTTATTTGTTATGATCTTTAGTCTTCCACTGTGTACTCTTGATGTCTACATGTTTTATTGTATATCATGTATTATAAACTCAACACCCATTTACTTGGTTATAAAACTATTAACCAGTAATTTGTTTAGAGTTTTATGTCTAGCATTATAATATTACACAGTTATAACAATTTATGTGAATGAGTTAAATAGATAAATATAATTTTCAACGTTTAACTCTTTATTGATACATATATAAAATTATACCACAGTGTTTGTGTAATAATAGTAGGGATTAAATGACAAGTATATGCGGTGATTTCCTTTCTAAACATAAACACAAACTGATTTCAATATATGAGACTTATTTCTAACTTGAAGGAATATGAGATTTTGAAAGTGTTACAAACTTTTAATACAAGAAATGCATATTCTCACTTTACAACATCCTATTTATAGGCAAAGATAACTTGTAACCTGTGGGGTAAAAAGTGTGTGTCAACATGTGATAGGATACAGTACATTTGTACATTTGCAACATTAAGAATTTGTATTTTGCAAAACATTTTGTTTGAAAATGTTGATTTGAACGCGATATCTGTTTTCCTTGTTTTCCACAAAACATTATGTGCCCTCAACTAAACGCAACTTTATTATTTCGTGAATACAAAAATAATTTTTAGAAAAATTTTTAGAAACACATCAAATCCTAAAAGCACCGCCGTAAAAACGCCGTGTCTTAATGCTTTTGTTACATAAAAATAGCGTAAACCAAATAAAAAAAAATCCGCTGCAACGCGCGGGTGCCATCCAGCTCGTTACAACTAATTTATAAAATCAAACAAGAGAAAGAGAAAGGAAATTATTATAAATTGATTAAAGTTTGGTGGAGGATGAAGAGGCGACGTGTGGCTAATGTGTGATGAACCGACCCCATTGGGGCACGGCTATCTTTTTTGGAGGATTGATAGATAAATATTTTTTATAGCCTCCTTTCATGAAAACCTAGCATTATAGTTGTGTGCTCAGGAGTCAGGTTAGGGGTGTTCATCGCTTCGGTTATCGGGTTATTCGGTTTGTTCGGTTAATTTTTTTTTTAGTATAACCGAGAACCGAACCGAACCGAACTTAAATTTATTAAACCGAAAATCGAACCGAACCGAATAACCGAAAACCGAACACCCATAACCGAATAACCCGAATTACATAAATTTAATTATTTAACCATTTATTTATATATATTTTTAGCCAAAAAAAAAATCAAGCTCAAAAAATGTTATACATATATAGTATAAAAGAGTTTTAATATTTTCTTTATATATAAATATATAAAAAAAAATATAAATTTATTTGAATTCGGTTTTCGGTTCGGTTTGGATTGCTAAAACCTTAACCGAACTGAAAACCGAATATTTAATTCGGTTCGGTTCGGTTTTGACAAATTCGGTTCGATTACAAGTTCGGTTTGATTATTTTCGGTTTAGTTTGGTTTCGATTTTTGAATTATTCGGATATTACCCAACCCATGAATACCCTAAGTTAAGTCTTGAAAATTGCTCTCTAGTTAGGCCCAAATACATGATAGCAAGTCGGCTGAATATTGGGCTTATGTTGGTCCGAATTTTGAGCACTATCACTTAAACTTTGTTGAGCTTTTAAAAATCCTTCACTGTTAATCTTCAAGTAATGAGCTAATAATCACTAAATCTTTCTTTAATCTTCCAATTATCACTTCAACCATCTCATTTACTCACTAACCAGGGACGGAGCTAGGGGGTGCCTGCGGGTGCACGTGCACCCCATGGAATTTTTTGATATAGTGTTAATTTTTGAAAAAATTATCGATTTTTTAAAAATGTATCTTAAATGCATCCGGTGCTTCAAAATGTGTTTCTAGTATTATTTAGTTGGTTTAATTACAAATAAAAAAAATAAATATAGAATTTTGTAAAAGCCCCAATATGACAAAAGCCCAAAGATAAAACAAATTTAATAAATTAAAGCACAAAAGCCCAAAGATGAAATAGGTTTATCAAAGAAACAAATTTATTCATTATCCTAACAATTTTATAAAATCCAAAATTGAGAGTATGAAACAGTGTTCGATATATATCATTCAATTGTTTATTATATTTTTTAAAGTTTTCTTTTTGATTGGTTGTTTACAATTGATAGTATGATGATTCATTGATTTGGGATATTAGAAGTAGTATTCGACACTGTTATGGATATGCAAATTCAAGAGTTTGGAGATCGTTTTAGTGAGGGAAGCACCGATTTACTTGATTATATGGCGGCGTTGAGCCTGCATGATTCATTTTCAGAATTTAGTATATCAAAGTTAGTGAAACTTAGTGAGATGTGTCCGCGTGATTTTACTTATATGGAAAGGTTAAGCTTCCTCGTAACTTGGAGTCTATTATCAGATCTTGCGTAACGATAAAGATTTCGCTAACTTGGATAGTATTGCCAAATTTGCTGAGAAGATGGTGGATAAGAAAAAGCATACATATTATCCTTTGGTTTATCGGTTGTTGAAGTTGGCTTTAGTCTTGCCGCTGCTACATGCTACGGTTGAAAGATGTTTTTCTAAAATGAAGTTCATTAAAACTGATTTGCGTAATCGGATGGGTGATGATTATTTTAACGGCGCTTTAACTTGTGCCATAGAAAAAGAAGAACTTATTAATGTTAAAAATGAGGGTGTACGTAAGCGTTTATTTTGCTATGGGACATCGTAGAATCACTAATTAGAATGTAATATGTTCATTTATTTATCGTTTTTATGAAATCTTCATTTTATTCCACTTTTTAACTCTATTATATTATGGTTGTAAAAATTTGTGCACCCAGTCATATTTGTTCCTGGCTCCGTCCCTGTCACTAACTCCATTTAAAACACCTACAATATTAAATAACAATTCACATAATTTGCAATTAAAACACATATTTCGTTATCAACTTGGCTATTAAGTGAAGGTTTTCTACATTAAAAACATATATATTTGATCGAATATCATATGCTATATCACAAAACTTTCTGATTAGACCATACGGTTGTATGCCTAGAAGCATAAAGTCGTATGCTGTATGGTATTTTTTTAGATTCTTTTTGGTCATTTTCATTCTTTTGTATAAAATCAACCGTTGCTCATTGGAGGTCGTGTCACCTATCAATGGAAATGTAATTAAGTCAACCTATTAAAAATACTTTTTGGGTCCGGTTTTTAACAAAAATATAAAAAGAATTTTGTATTAGTAACAGAAGGTCAGTTTTGGTGAAGCCGTTTGCGTAAAAAATTTGTCTAGTCGAGAAAGGGGTGTTTCATAATTCACTTATACATTAGCGGGAAACATATTGGAAAGATAAATGTAAAGCACTTATCAAAAGTCAATATGTACTATAGTTGGTAAAAAGGTACAACAAGTGTCAACACTATTCCTTAAAGTACGTTTGGTAACATACTAGGAATAGAAACATTTTCTATTCCTACAAAATGTTTTGCAAAACACAAACTCTTCCATTTTCTAACTTAACAAGGAAAATTACAAAACAAATTTTAGTTGTTTTCATTTGTAACCCACAACCTTCCCTCCCTTCTTTCAAATAGAAAATGCAAACATCAACTAAACGCGTTTTCTATATTTTCAAGTATTTTGTGAAGATAAATTTCCCTTATAAATTTTTACAAAACTAGAGATAGAAAACAAAAGAAATTTTTCTCAACTAAACGCACCCTGAATATTCCAAAAAACGATTTTCAATATCTTATGATTTTCCTTGTATTATTTTAGGAGTAAATATTTATGGCCGCATTATCTAAATGCTTGGTTCAAAGTGGGGAAAGGGAAAGAGAAAAGGAAAGGGAAAGGGAATGCAAAGGAATGAGTGAGGTGAGTAATCAATCCCTTACCTCTCAATTTATTCTATAATGGTTCATTACCCATTACGGGGTAATCAATCCCTTACCCCTCCCTAACCAAACACCATATTATGAGTGAGGTGACCCTTTTGAATTCCTTACCCATTCCCCACCCCCTTAACCCCCTAACCAAGCAGCCCTAAGTTAACTAACAGCATTTTCTCGATTTTCGTATTTGTTTCAAAGCTTTATTAGCCCATTATTACGATCCCAACTTCGGTTTAACAAATCAGCCCAAGACCACCTCCTCAACCCTAATTTTAGAGGATATAAATAAACATCACTCACAAAGTCACAATCCTAATTCATTTCACCTAAAACTTGCCCCATCCTTCTTTGCAGTCACATTTCAACTCTACATCGCAATCACAACAGCTCTCTGTTTCTGCTAACACTCGAACAACAAACACAATCATCAAACAAACCCGTGAATCTTTAAGTACATTACACGAACACTAACCCACAGTACGAGTACGTCCTTTCAGCTTATCCACAAAAAGTTGTAAAGGTTACTGTGAGTTTCAGGAGGTATTAGAGGTAAAACAACGGATGTTTGTGAAAAAAGTTTAAAGGAAGCAATAGAGTTGTTTAAGTGTTACAAAAATTATGTTGGATATCTTATGCTAAAAGCCGGAGAAAAGGATGAGAGAGTACATGTCAAAAATTGTTTGATGAAAGGAATGGATAGCAATCACTTTATTTTATCAAACAAATTTTTTACATATACCCTCCTATTCTTTTCTCCCTTTTAGCATCAAATATTTAACATGATCTTTTTTTTAATGCTTAAACAACTCTTTTGCTTTATTTGAATTTTTTTCACCTGTGTCACCTCCAAATACCTTCCTGAATTCACAGTAACCTTTGCAACTTTTTTTTGTGGATTACACACTCCGGCTTTTAGCTCATAACCTTAATTATACCTTTTAATTATATATATAGTTTTTTTTTGCGTTGCCCTATTTAGGTCCATGGTCCTGGGTAGACCCAATCTAGTTTCTAAAATGATTTAAACAAAAAAAAACCGATGTTCTGTATGTTTGAGTATAATTTTCTTTAGTATTGGTTTTTCTAGAAAAAGGCAAAATTTTATTGATAATAAGGTAAAAGACAAAATTATAGAAATGGGTGTAAAATTTATTGGTTTGAGAATGAAAGTAACAATGGTCTGTTTGTAAATGAGTTTAAGACTGTGTTTTAAGTGAATACAGCACTTTAAGGTTCCATTAGTTAAGCTTAAGCTTTTTAATAACAGCTTTATGGTGTTGTTTAAGCTTTCTTTAGGTGTTGTTTGGTTTGTTGTCCGGAATGATAATTGGTATGAATTTGATATAGGGGTGGAATATGAATGACTATAAGTTAAGGTATCAATATCATAAATGTTGTTTGGTATGATAATTAGATGAAAAGTGTTTTTAGGGAAAATGTTAGGCTCGGGAATCAATTTTCATTCCACACCATTTAGGTGACTTTTAAGAGCGCTAGGTACAGTTGGTGCCGTGGAAAAAGTGGTGCCACCTCAGCACCTTTTTCTCATGGCATCAGATTTCTCTATAACACCAAAACACCCCTCCCTAGCTATAACGCCACTTTTTGGTGCCTATCGATTTTTTTTTCATTTAATGTAAAAAATATATATAACTAAAATATAATTTCATTAATTAAAAAAAAAACATTACGTAAACTAAAAATACGGCACATTAAAAAAAAAGACATCAAATTAAAACAATACGTTAAATAGAGAAATAATCTAGTTTTTGAGGAAAAGAGAAATAATGAAACTATATATAAAAATTGAAAGAATAGTAGAGTATTTATAGGATTTTTAAAGTGGTAAAAATTTTAAAAAAGTAGAATTTTGAATGTGAAAAAATTGCTAGTAACAAACCCAAACGTCTATATTTTCTCTTTTCTTATCGTTATATAACGTTACAATTTAAAAAATATACAGCTACCTAAACATTTACGGCATAACTGCTACCTAAAACTTTAAATAAATGTTATGGTAGCATAAAAAAAGACATCATTGCTATCTAAAACTTCCGTAGTATAATTAAGGGTAAAAGCCATAAAATAACAACGTACTTTTTAAATTTTGCCGACTTGAAACACTTACTTTTTTATTACCTTAGTTCACCAACGAACTTTCAAAATTTGTTTCGAATTCACCCATATGACCAGTTTATATTAAAATAATAACTAAATAACTATATTGCTCTATTATTCTTTAAAATTTGTTCCGACTTCACCAACAAACTTTCAAAATTTGTTCTGACTTCACCCATATGCTGAGGGTAATATAGTCATTTCAGTTATTATTTTAATATAAACTGGTCATATACTGATTTCAAACAATTTGAAAGTACGTTAATGAACTAAGTTAATAAAAAGTAGTGTTTCAAGGGAAATTGAAAAGTACGTTGTTATTTTATGGCTTTTACCCTATAATTAATACTATACCCAAGACATACTTTTTTTTTGGCAAAAATAATATGGCCATGCATTTATAGTTTACAAGTACTTCATGGCAACGTGGCATACATTTACCACACATATACTTCATCTTATCCTCATTTCCGACGTTAAATACTTTTGCTTATCTTTTCCTCATTTCCAACATAAACATACTTCGTCTTCCTCCTTTCTTCCTTCAACTACCTGCAAAACCAAAAAAAAAAGAAAAGAAAAAAAGAAACATCACAATTTCATCACACAAATACAAAACATCACAACCACAAACAAAAAAGAACAAACCAAAAAAAAAAAAAGGAAAAAACTGCTTGGCGTGAGCTGGTGGCCACGGCGTCAGAATACCCCAAGCCCGGCCAAATTGTTGAGTTGTCGTGCCAAAGGCTCGTGCCGAAGGCTATGGCTCAAGCCAACAGCCATTATACCCGGGTCTCTAAGTATAGCTGTATAGCAACATATTTAGTATCATTCATTTTTTTGATTCCGATGTTAACTAACCAAATACCTATACATGGAATGAAATCCATTCATTGATTCCCATTGGCGCATACCAAACACACCCTAAAAACTTTTCCAAACATGATATAATCATTTTTATATACACGACCTAAACAAATATGATTAAGTAAGTGTGTTTCAAGGAGGTATGTATTGACATCAAGTAAGTTCTTACATGAAAATGTTTTTAATTAAAGAATGATTATACGACGCCTTAAGAGCAAGGGGTATGGTGAGCTCCCCAATTCTCTTCACTTGGGCCTCACGTGTGCCACATCACCTCCACATCTCTCCAACACACTAACAAAAAAATACCCCCCAATCACAACATACTCACTTCTCTTCACTTGGGCCCCACCCACTATCATTTTATTTATTTTCCATATTTTCCAAACACAACTAAATTCATTTCATTCATTTAAAATTAAAAATACAACATAAAAACATACACTGCGAAATAAAAAAACATACGAAATTTAAACTAATGTTGTTGTTGCTAATGTAGTTGCCAAACATGCTCAATGATATTTCGTTGAAGTCTTGCGTGCGTTGCTTTATCACGCAGTTCTTTGGCATTCTTTCGTTGTGCATCGCATCGCTCAATCCATATCTGATGTATATTTGCTCGCGGACAAACATAAATATCGTTCATTTCGGATATCGCAAACTTTTGATCTTTCAAAATCATGTTATACAATATGATGCACGTGTACATGACTCTTCTTAGTTTGTTGATAGTCCAAGCACGTGCCGGTTGGCTTATAATATGCCAACGTCCTTGCAGGACCCCGAAAGCTCTTTCAACGTCTTTGCGAGCACTTTCTTGTTTTTGTTTAAACATGGCATTTTTCTCCGAATATGCAGTCAAGAATGATTTGACAAAAGATGACCACATTGGGTAAATCCCGTCAGCTAGGTAATACCCGTGTTGAAAGGTTGCACCGTTTACTTGAAACGGAACCTTGGGGGCGATGTCATCAAGAAGGTTGTCGAATAACGGTGAATGATTCAAAACAGTTAAATCATTATTCGCACCCGCTACTCCAAAAAATGCATGCCAAATCCATAAATCGTATGATGCAACAGCTTCAAGCATAATAGTTGGATATTTTTTATCACCTCTATGAAATTGCCCTTGCCACTCAACGGGACAATTTTCCCATTCCCAGTGCATACAATCAATGCTCCCAAGCATTCCCGGCAACCCATGGACCGTGTTATGTGCGTTATATATATTTTGAATGTCAACTAAACTAGGCTTTCTTAAAAACTCGGGCATAAACAACTCAATTACACACATAGTAAAATTATCTAGACAATCACGTGCCGTGTGTGACCCCATTTGCAAATATTCATCAAATGCATCGGCAGTGCCAGAGTGGCCAATTAAGGCAAAGCGCGATGTGCATTTCATAATTACACTCATACTCATTACACCACACGCATCGGCCGGACTCTAAAGAAATCAAAATGCGGTGGAAGAGGATCAACAGTTTGAATATGATTTTCAATACCTTGTACTATTTGCAAGAATAGTCTACGGCTCATACGAAATCGACGCCTGGAATAGTACTCCGGATACTTTGGATTATCAGAAAAATAGTCTGATATAAGACGGTTTTCAGCAATTTCACGCCCACAGTAGATGTAATTACGGTTGCGTGAACTTTCGGCTTCATCTTCTTGCAACGATTGCTCATAACCTGCAACTTTCAAGATCATCTTGATATCGTCGAAATCATCAAGATCGGAATCCGAATTTGAACCAGCCATGTTTATTTTGATGTAAAGAGTTGAAAGAGATGTGTGTTAATGAAAGAAAAAAATGTGATAGATTGTATAAAAATGGGGTATTATTTATAAAGGGTGGGGAAAGTTTTTTTTTTAAATCATGCCGTTACACTAATAATGAATTGCAACGGATATATGTTTTGTCCTTTTCTTCGTTGTTCCCCCGGCGAAATGCAAACTGGCGAGGGATTATCGTGGCGATGGACAAAACATTGTGGCGAGTAGCCACGTAGGAAGTGGCGAAAATTGGCATCCCCATACCCCTTGCTCTAAGGGTTTAATAAGACCTTTTAATTATAAAAAGGAAATAACAAAGTACTAATAAATAGTAAGAAGACCCACTAAATATTAAAGTAGACAAGTTAACTAAGATTTGTACAAAGCAAATACCCATTTAGGACGGATTTCTAATTTTGAGATGCACATTTACATACTAAGTAACAACTTTAAATTCAAAACCTATCAAACCAAACGGGCTCTAAATTCAGTTTGGTAGCTACTTTCGGTTTTCATTTGGTACTCATGCCGAATAACAAGTCATCTACAAAACCCTGCAAGATGCAATGGTTTTATGGCATATTTAGTTACTGTCTATCTCTATCCTCAATTTTTATGTTACTAAAAGAAGGATCTGTAATTATAAGCTTCAAAACTTGATTGAAAAGTATTTTTAATTTTTAAGTATATTGGTACATTTTAAACAGGTTACAAGAAGAAACTAGTTCTTAAAAATCGTCCCGGTAACAAAAATCTAGAAAACAAGGGAAATATGCGTGTTTGAGGAAAACACGAACTCATTTAGCTTCTGACGTCTACATGCACTTCCGAGCATTAATCAATATCAGATCATCAAGCACCAATTTTTGTACTCAACTAATTATTATGTTGATGTTAAGTTTTCAAAACTGGAACTCGATCTCATATTATACTCAGCGACAAGCTTTGCAAATAAAGACGATTTATCTTACACCAACTTTGTTGGCGAGTCATATTTCCTCAATCAAACATGTATGCAGAACAAAATTTGCGTACAAGACTTCAAAGAAAACATACGCAAGAGATGACAAAGTTGCTTAATGAACCTTGTTCTATAACCAAAACCATGTCACTATCAAGCATAAATGTAATACGATGAGCAATCATTATAACAGTAGAGTCATTAAAGTGTCAGTTGAGTGTTTGTTGATTCATTCCATCAGTTGCAGTATCGACTGATGCAGTTGCTTCGTCAAGTATCAAAACCTGCTTTTTTGAGTAGCACACGCCCTAGGCACACAAGCTGCCTTTGACCCACACTCCCGTTCTCTCCATTCTCAGTAACTATTTGTGTAAAATGAAAACTAATAAGACACTGTAAAAAAGTTGAAAATGCTTATGACCCACACTCTGGTTCTCACCATTTCTCTTGCTGACGGCAAGTAATACTGTTGTAACCAAATGCACATTCCCGCAACACGAATGAACACTATGATCACTTGCAAGCACATTGTCACATAACTGCAATGATGCCAAGAAGCTGAATGATGGCAAATGCGAATTATCCGACTTGGTAAGGAATTTGCATGTTGACTGCACTTTGATCTGTAGATGCCTATAAATTAAAAGATGCTAAGTCAAGAACAACAGCTTAAAACAAATTAACATGGTCACATCTTATGATTACCTTACACCAATATTTTTAAGTGTTAGTTTTTTAGTCACCTAGATAATAAGTTGGTTATGTTATTACGCAATTAACCCATTAAAAATGAATAATATTTGGAATTATAATTTTCATCATATTTGAGCATGCATTATGTATAGATAATATAAGGTTTGGACAAAAAGTTCTTCGACAATTTCAACCCGAATAAAAATGACCTGTTTTGACCCGTTACCCAATGTGTTTGACCTGCTTATATTGCTACATTTAGATTCTAGAAAAATGATTATGAATAAGGATAGAAGATGTTTCCTAACTCTATTTAGTATTCGTCCACTTGCAGTAGAGTCAAAGAAAGACATGGGCGACCAGTTAATAGACAATAGAATAGTAGCCACTTTATATGCAACAGTTGCAAGAATGATTAATCTTGCAAGTATGCATACTGCACTTCCAGCTGCTAAAGCAACATAAACAGTGATTAGTGTTGAGCCTTTAAAAGGAGCTGGATCACTAGCTGATACTGGAGAAGCCCAAGCCATCCAATAATTGCTTCCAATTTGAAGTACTTGGAAGTTGCTCATGGTTGATCGAAGTAAGTAGCTCATGCCTTATAGTACAAGAATCCGTTCCAAAAAGGCAAAAACTGGTAGTTTTGAGCATTTGGATAGAAGTAAGTTGCACTTGTGTATACCAGGAAAATCACGTGTGATTTGTTATTTGAACTTTAAAACTTATATGACAAATCACTTATAATTTCGTATCGGGTAACATTCAATATCAATAAAAAACGAAATGGTATGATGGAATCAGAATGCTAACTTGAAGTGCTCCTTATGCAATGAATGTGCTGATTCACATCAACATCTTTTCTTCAAGTGTAAGTATACCGGAAAGATATAGACTCAAAATGAGTCATATGCTGCAAAAAGATGGTGGTAAAGATGATTTAAAGACAATTCTGGATCAGTTAGCTAAACAAAAAAGTAGAAAAAGTATATGGTATGTGGTACATAGGCTTGTGTTGGCTGCTTCGGTATACTGTATATGGCACGAAAAGAATTATAGATTGTTTAGAAATGAAGGTGAGCTGATTAAAATCATTAACGAGAACATAATACTTTCCACAGAAGTATGAGGAATTTGATAAAAAAGATTATGTTCACAAAGTCATGAAGTTGAAGTGCAATAAAAGAGGCATTACCATTAAGCCAAAACGAACAAGATTAGCCATCATACTCATTAACTTTTGTTTATCTTCGCCCATTGTTGGCACCTGCAGTGTTGATTTTGGTTTTCAAAGTTCATATCAAATATAATATTAGGATTATGAAAACACGACATTTGCTGATTCTAGTAATCTTATGACTTTAATTTTGTGATATCATATGGTGACTCTAGTTATATTATATATCTAAAAGGGATCTTCATACATGGAATAAACCAATCCTACAGAAAACATTTGTCCGCCCTGTTATACGATGCTCCATGTTTGAAGTTTTGTGTGCAGTTCCCCTGTATGCCTCAAAAAGTGGCACAAGAAACAGTTTAGGATTCTGACAAGGATTTGGGTTACAATGCATAGTATTGTACAATGTCATCTATTTGAGTTCAAGGTTTTTTTAGGCTGACAAGGATTTGGGTTACAATGCATAGTATTGTACAATATCATCTATTTGAGTTCAAGTTTTTTTTAGGCAGATTTACATTGTTTCTTGGCTAAATACGGGTTGACTTTGCCGTTTTGTCTCTATAGTTTAATGGTGAACGGGGGTGCTCGACAAATGGTTCATGCCCCATTGCAAATGAAACTTGTTTGTATTATGACAATTGTTTCTAGTGCACGATCTATGTGTGCATTTAGTAATACTTACTGTATTTATATTCTGATGTTCTATGTTTAGCATGCACAAAAATGTATCATTTCGACCCATTTAGTGAGTGGTTCAATTAGGCGTGTGTTTTAGGTTAAACGGGTCACATTAGATAGATTAGCTAAAAAAGAAACGGGTCAAATTGCGGGTCCAGCCGACCCAACCTGATACTTTTTTTAACCCGTTTTTAGACATGTCCATCTTGCCGGATCTGGTTATCATGCTTGGTTGCCGTGTTGAGTGTGAAGCCACTCACTGGTCAAAAAGATAGTGGCAGAAAAAAGGGAACCACTAATTCGGTAGTGGTTGATAGTGCCAGAAAAAGAAGCCACTAAATCAATAAGTGGAGGGACAGCCATACCTACCTTATGATAAGTTTATTTGATCAGTAATCTTTTCAATCTCTATATAAGATATTACTCTGTATAACTGTATTTGTAAAACACACCTCTTGATTACACAACAACAAGTAATAAACACTCCTAGTTACCCACGGTGGACGTAGGTCAGATACCGAACCACCTTATATCCTTGTGTTCTTAATTGTGGCAGTGTGTGTGGCAGTTAATTATGTTTGTATGTGTCATCCGATCTTAACAACTGGTATCAAACAGTTGATTTATGTTGGACAGTTGGATGAACAGGGACACGAGGTTAAGTTCAGGAACGGGCAGTGGAAGGTTATGAAAGGAAATCTAGTCGTAGCTCGAGGAAAGAAACAAAGTTCGTTGTATGTGGTCAGTTTACCGTCTGAGGGAGTAACCGTCCCGCTCAGAAGAAGACCAAAGTCCGTTCACAGAGTCTCGGCGAAGAAGGTTCGCTTGCAGATGGCAAACCTAGAGTCACGTCGATTCAAGTTGAACGTGCTAGAAAAGGTTCAATAAAACCGGTCGGGGGCATTCATGGCGGTGGGAGCACAGGTTGTGCTTCAGTCAGAGTTACCGCAGACGCATGGGTTAAGAGAACCAAGATTCCGGCCGCCAAAGTCTCTCCAGTTGATTATCTCGCTTTATTCTGGAGAGTGTTTGTTCTCGGATGTTCCAGGATAGGCGTTAGGTCGTGGGAGCCGATAGGGACAGAGAATGGGTCAGTGACAGTTTCAGTCATGACTGATGTGTTGGAGCTAACGGGAGCTTCAACGGGCCTTCAGGTAAATTGAAGAGAAGGCAACGGTAACTAGGATGGAGCTAAGATCAAAAGTTCTTGTTTTACAGAAATACAGAGATACACAGTTGAAGATTGTTTCGTGGCTTCAAGTGGGAGATTGTTGAGTGTGAAGCCACTCACTGGTCAAAAAGATAGTGGCAGAAAAAAGGGAACCACTAATTCGGTAGTGGTTGATAGTGCTAGAAAAAGAAGCCACTAAATCAATAAGTGGAGGGACAGCCATACCTACCTTATGATAAGTTTATTTGATCAGTAATCTTTTCAATCTCTATATAAGAGATTACTCTGTATTTGTAAAACACACCTCTTGATTACACAAAAACAAGTAATAAACACTCCTAGTTACCCACGGTGGACGTAGGTCAGATACCGAACCACCTTATATCCTTGTGTTCTTAATTGTGGCAGTGTGTGTGGCAGTTAATTATGTTTGTATGTGTCATCCGATCCTAACATGCCGTACTTTGATTATGTTGTACAGTTGTATTAATGCTGATGTTAAAGATAAGCATATACCTTTTGAGCAGCAGGCTGATAAGCATCTAAATAACATTGAACAAATCGGTCACGTGGTTACTATCTATGTTGGTACACACTGTTGAATGACATGAACTCGACCACACAAATATTTTCAAAATCATAATGATACAAATTTTTTCAAAATCATAATGATGTTTACTTTCTGAAGATGCTAATCTCGACATTGCTTCAATCAAAAGGACCAAACTTGCTCGTTTTAAAGTTGCCAACCGAATAGCGGTTAAGAGCAGTTAGTGGCAGTTAATTAACCGCCAAGTAGTTATAGAAAACGGTTGTAACCGCCAAAAACGGTTATCCTCTGAACCGTTGCAACGTTTGGGAAATGCCCTTTCGTTTAGTATAAATACGATGTAATGAATCATTTCAATAGTTAGACGATTAGTTATTCAAAGTTCTTATTACCGTTGTTTGCATATTTGATGAGTGTGTAAATACTCATCATTTTGAGTCAAATCTGAACTGCAAAACGTCTAAAAATGCTCAGAAATGCATCAAAATACTGAAAATATTCCAAAATTACATTTTATATGTTTCAGATGCAAAATGTTTAAAATCAGATGAAAATTGAGCAAAGTTTGCATAATTGGCAGTTTCAGTCCCCAAGTTTCAAAAGTTGTCAGAAACAGTCCCTGAGCACATAATTTCAAAAGTAAAATCACCAAAGGTCCTTTTAAAATCATAAGTTGTCAAATTTAGTCCTTTGGTGAAAAATATCAAAAGTTTGAGAAAATTACAAATTGGTCCTTCAAGTTTAAGAATTGGCAGAAATGGTCCCTGAAAATCGAAAATGGCAACTTTGGTCCTTGTAATATTAACACTTGTCAATTTCAGTCCTTGGAGCAACTTTTCAAGATTGGCAGCCTAGGTCCTTGGTCTTTTCAGAAAATACAAGCTAAGTCCTTGTCATTTATAACTCTTTTGACCTTTGGACCCTATCACAAACCAAATTGACCCCTATCATATACCCATGGACCCCTGTCTTTTCCTTTTTTGAACCCCAAGTCAAAAGAAGATAAAACCGCCCAACTCCCCCATCGCTCACCTTCTTCCACCTCATGCTTCGCTTTCCCAATTGCCACCGCCCATCCCATCACCTTTCTCCTTTTCTTCCACCCTCATCATCATCCACCACCCACAATTAATGCCACCCCCTACTTGCTGCTTTCAGAACCCCACAGGTTGAAATTACACTTCCCGCCAAAATGGAAAAATTGGCTAAAACACTCATTACTCTCTCATTGGCCAAAATGAGAGGTGGGATCTGCTCTAAGGACACGTGTGAGCTCAACTGATGCATAAAAGAGGCAGAGGAACAAGATAGAAGCAGTAGTTAAATTTTAATTTTCATGTATTTCGTTTTTAATACCAATGTCTTAATTTAGCTTCAAAGTTGTAATTCTCGTTTACTACATCAATATTAAGTTAAGAAATCATTTAATCAAGTTTTTAAGTGTTAATGCAAGCTTATGTTGAGAATTACAATTTCAAGTTTACTGTTTAAATTTGCAATCTTCAACTGTCACATTCAAGCTTCAACAAGCTTATTTTCAAGTTTAAATAAGCTCATTGAAGCTTATTATAGCTTTAGGTGAGCTTATCGTGCGTGTACAAGCAGTCTTCAACCAAAGTCAACAAAAGTCAACTTAAAGAGCAAATTGGGTTCATGCTGGTTGGAAATGGTTTATGGGTGTTGCAAAGCAGTGTTTGGATTGGAAATGGATTAGGTTAATGGTTTTGGGTTTGGTTTAACCTGCACACTAGCTGGACCTTTGTGAGCTTGTTTCATCATTTTCATTTTTATGCAATTTCCACATTGTGCTCATACTTGTATCTGTGATCATAAATGGTTTAAACATGTTTAAATAGTAGTAATTAGTTTAACTTAAGTTATATTAATCGCTGGTCCGTGCTAGTTAAGTAGTTTGGTCATTAAAAGTTACATATCGCTTAATAAACTAGTGTTTGGATCAGATAAGTTAACTGTGTTGGAAGGTTGTTTATGTTGTTATTCTTGCTTGACACATGATACTTTAGTTCCTAATATCTTAAGTATAGCATAAAAACCAGTAGTCTAGTATAAAAAAGTCAAAATAATCTTTGAAGCACATTTCTATTTAACTGTTGAAATTTTAGATTGTAAAATCATGCATACTAGTTTACAAGTTGTTTATCTAGCTTAATTCATCCTCAAATCAGCTTAATACATCATAATAGATCATCTAGGATCATTTGAATCTCATAAAAGTCAAATAGTTAGTGTAGTTAAAAAGTCAAATTTTCCAAATACCCATTTTTGAATAAAACTTAGAATTTTATTGTGTGTTTACTACTAAGTTTAAGCTTATGCCCTTTTGGGATTTCAATATTTAACTGCTCAAGAAAAATACAAAAATACTAGATCTCCTTGAATCAGCTTTTAAAGTGCTTTTTAGCTAGCTTGTTGTGAACACTGCTCGAAAGTGCCCAGTGCACGCTTAATAAGCCCATTTTGAAAAGCTTGCACAAAGCTCAATTTTTGGTCTTATATCGTGATTATTGGTTCTCTGGGTAGTTAACCAAGCCATTTTTGAGTTCCAAGTTTCATATTTCAGTTTGTAGCTTTTTAAGTAGGGGTGCAAGTGCTTATTAGCTTGTCCCATTTTATTCAACATAAAATAAGTCATACTCAGTGGTGTTTTCAAGTTTTTCTCAAGCTCAACATAAGCTCTTAAGTGAACACCACAGTAAGTAATTTAGCTTTTTGAAAAGCTTATTAGGTCAACTTGTTAGTCCAAGTATTCATTTTTAATTCCTAGCTTATCTTAGTGCTTAAAAAGTAGCTTATAAGTACCTAGTGATTCATAAAACTGTCATGTGCCTAACAGTGTCACTTGTGCTTATTTAGTACTTATTCAGTGCTTATTTGAGTTATTTTGTTTACTCAATAGCTAAATTAGCTTATTTACAGTCACTAAACTTATTTCTAGCTTACCTTGTACTTATTAAATAGCCTATTAGTGATTTAGCTTAATCTAGTGTCCATTTCATTTATTTAGCTAACTGTTAAGATAATTAGCTTATTTCTGTTCTTATAAGTTGTTTTCAAAAAGTGATAGTTGAAGAAAGTGCTTATCTTCATGGTCTTAACAAGTTTGTAAAAAGAAAAATCGAAAAAAAATAATTAGCAAAAAGGGGGTAGGCAGGCTCGAACCTGAGACCTCCCCCTTTGTGAGGGTGATAGTGAGTGTACTGGAACCATTGCGCCCTTGGGTCTTTGACTGCTAGAGTTTGCACAAATTATTCTCTTATACACGTTTTATTAGTTTAGCCTATTAAGTTTAGTTAGCTTATTTTTAGCTTATTCAAAGTAGCTTTTTCATCCTTTTCAATTTTCTTAGCTTAATATTATTATAAGGTATTTTTACAAAAAGTTTCAGATTTTTCTCGTTATTTTTAGTATTTTTAAACATTTAATTAGTGTAAAATCTTATTTAATTCATAATAAAAATATAAAAGTCTAAAAAATACAAATCTTTTTTCTAAAATTTTCTTTTGTCATATAGTACGTAATAAAATTAGTTTTACACTCGTAGGCCTTTTATTTCATAAATTTTACGTTTTGCTTGCGCTCCAGCGTTATTTTTAAACGTAACGCTCGTTTCCATTTTAAGTAACGTTTTTAGATAATTTAAGGTTACGTTTTAGTTAAGATAGTTTATTTAAGTTATTTAGTTTTATAAAACACAAAACATCAGTTTAAAAATAGTGATAGCGTTTATTTAATAGATTTTAACTCTTTTATTTCTTTTAATTTGCATTTAAGTCAGCTGTAATTTGTTAAATCTTTTTCTTTAGGTAATTATCCATTCAAAACCTTACTGATCACTATCCTTAGTGATCATTCTATCATCCGATCAAGTGTTTATACACCAGTCATCCTCCGTGGGACTTAACGACCCGGGAATCCACTGTATTCTCCTGATCTTAAATTGCATTTGTGCTCTGAGCAGTTTTAAGTTTCTTACAGTTGGTCATTCACAAGTGGCTAGCTTGCGTGAGATAACTTGACGGTTCAGCACAGATCAAATTTTGGCGCCGCTGCCGGGGAGGCTTTAGCGTGTGTTTAGCCTTTTCGATCCATTCTAGCACATATCCCATCCTTTGTAAAAGTTTTTGTAAAGTTATCAGAAAATCCAAAAATATTTTCATCCTTTGTTTTTATCATCATGTTTTTCAAAAATTCCAAAAATATTCCTCTTTATCCTCTTACCTTTTTGATTCTTCAATTCTTACCCTCTGTTAACCTTTGATTCTTTCTATGTCTTATCCTCACCTTCTTGGTTGTCAATATTGTGGTGGTCCTTATAATGGTGGCAATTGCCCCAGTTGTAGCGTGGTGGAATCAGGAAACGGGTCTGTCTATAACCAAGATCCCTATTCCTACCATAACACGACTGATTTATTCCATCAGCTACCACACTGTGAGACTCAGCAGTTTACGTTGTGAGTACTGTGGTGATTCACATTCCAGCTGATTGTCAATCGGGAACACGCTTGTCTATGAGCAGGTTCCTGATAACAATTATGACTACAACACATTTGACTCACAGTCACATCAGTTTTACTGTTGTGAGTATTGTGGAGGACCTCACTCTAGCTCGGATTGTCAAACAGGGAACCCATTTCCTTGTAACAATTACGACTCTTCGTATCCAGACCAACCTCCACAGTACCAAATGATTCAAGCGACTCCTCATGAAACTACGACAGACCTTCTACTGAAGACTCTGGAGTTATTAAAAGAACTTAAGGAGGAGTCGGCTATGTCCTCCCAAGATAATCCAAATGAAAAATCCATGGAAGTGTTGTTAGCCAAGAGCGGTTGCTAAATTAGATTCCCAAATTGCCTTTGAACAATCTATTAGGGAATCAATCGCAAAAGAAAAAGCGGCCAAATCTAGCTCTCGATTCCGTTTCATTCCTGATGACGATGATGATGAAGATATCCTTGATATCTTACAATTTTATAACGGTTCATCAAGTTCATCAGTTGAAACTCCTTCCATGAAGAATCAGGGAGAAAAGACTATGATGGAATTACTAGCAGAAGAACAAATGTTAAGTATAAAACATATGTATGCTAGTCCTTCTAAACTCCCTCAGTCTGTTGCTATCACACCCGAAGCTCCCACTCACTCTCTAAACATGGGGGATGAGCTTCTTAGCACTATTCCAGAAATGGAATCGTCTAGTGTTGAGAACCTTGTCTCAATCCCAAGAGAGTCACAGGGAATTTCTGAGCATCTGTGTGATATCCCTTTCCCTCTTGAGTGTTCTCATGATCATTTTGAAACTTTCTCTGATCTTAGCGAAGATTGTGCTTCATATGGAGACATCGAGTACGTTGAGGCATCACTTCTACAATCTGATGTTGATCCCCTTCTTGAGGAGTTCTCCGGTGAACTCACTCACATCAATCCACTCTTTGATTTCGAAGCCGATCTGGGAGAGACTGAAAGTCTCATTGATAATGATCGTTCACTCACTTCTTATCCCAACAATCCAAATGAGAATGTTGATCACTTTGTTCCCGAAACATTCAAAGCTACTTTCACCAATCCTCTATTTGAATTCGACTCTGAATTCACTTCAATTTCTGAGAATCCACTATTTGATACTCAGATTGAGGATAGTGATGAGCCCACAATGGAACAAGAGTTCACAAATTCACATCATGTGAATGATTCTCTTCATGAGGAGTTCGCCGGTGAACTCTCTCATATCATATCTCCGCTGGAGTATGATTGCTTGGATGGCAAAAATCATGATCGGGGGGAGAGAATCTCAATTTGCATAGTTATGACAAATCTTCCCACCCTCCCAACCGAGATGCCTTCCAACCCAAAGAGCTCAACCAATAAAATCCAAATAAGTGCAACTGCACTTAATCCCGAGGAAGAAGATCTAGTCATGATTGTTATCATGATTTTCCTTCTTTTCTTCACCTACTCGGTGACTTCCTCTCTTCTTCACTCCTTCGGGAGTGAGGACACTATCTTTGACCCTGGCATTTTCATTTATCATTTGTGAGCCGGGTCTTTCTCTCTATATCTCATCGGTGTGGAACTTTCACGTACTTCAATGTTTATCCAAACATCTTGAATGAAAGTCCGATGGAGATTGTTTCTTCCACTTTGCTTCCCCATGAACCAATGAATTCGGGGTCGAGTCAAGCTAGCGACTCGGAAATCAAAAACAGTAGCACACACAATATGGGTTCTCACCCATATTTCTGACTTCTTTCTATTTTCTACCACCCTAGTGTGGGGGGGTTGCCCACATGTTTAAAAAAAAAAAATCTTTCAAATAATGGCCGTAGTATTTCCCTTTCACGTTCTTTGTTTCGCATAACAGCGGTACTTTGAATATTAAGGGCAATATTCATTTCTAAGTGTGGGGGGAATTCTCACGAATTTTATCATATAATTATATCAATTCCCCCGTTTTTGGCCAAATTTTTTTTGGAGTAAGTGTTTTACACTTACTCATTTGGTTATCAATCCGCCTTGTCTAATAAACAAAAGGATTGGCTAATCCAGGAGCAAACGGCTCTTGGTAAAGATTTCTCAAATCCGTTTATATGGCTTGCAATTTGCCCAAAATTGTATGGTTCTCAACTCACCATATCCTAAAAAGTGAAGAGTTGGCTAGCCCGCAAGGTTATGGCTTGTGGTAAAGGCAGTGGAAAATCCATAATTGGTAATCAGCCCACCAAAGATAATATTGATAATTTATCTAAGAGTTGGCTAGTCCAGAAGGGTACGGCTTCGGGTAAAGACAAATCAAATCCGTTGAAAGCTGGTGGTTTGCTCAAAATCACATGGTTATCAGTGTACCATGGTTCTTACTTGAACCAAAACATTTGGCTACCCGAAGTAATGGCTTCGGTAAAGAGATCAAATCCATTAAGTTTTCTCAAAAGATTGCTAGGGACTAGCAATAGTTTAGTGTGGGGATTGATGAGTGTGTAAATACTCATCATTTTTAGTCAAATCTGAACTGCAAAACGTCTAAAAATGCTCAGAAATGCATCAAAATACTGAAAATATTCCAAAATTACATTTTATATGTTTCAGATGCAAAATGTTTAAAATCAGATGAAAATTGAGCAAAGTTTGCATAATTGGCGCTTTCACCCCCAAGTTTCAAAAGATGTCAGAAACAGTCCCTGAGCACATAATTTCAAAAGTAAAATCACCAAAGGTCCTTTTAAAATCATAAGTTGTCAAATTTAGTCCTTTGGTGAAAAATATCAAAAGTTTGAGAAAATTACAAATTGGTCCTTCAAGTTTAAGAATTGGCAGAAATGGTCCCTGGAAAATCTGAAAATGGCAACTTTGGTCCTTGTAATATTAACACTTGTCAATTTCAGTCCTTGGAGCAACTTTTCAAGATTGGCAGCCTAGGTCCTTGGTCTTTTCAGAAAATACAAGCTAAGTCCTTGTCATTTATAACTCTTTTGACCTTTGGACCCTATCACAAACCAAATTGACCCCTATCATATACCCATGGACCCCTGTCTTTTCCTTTTTGAACCCCCAAGTCAAAAAGAAGATAAAACCCGCCAACTCCCCACTGTTCACCTTCTTCCACCTCATGCTTCTGCTTTCCCAGCTGTCACCTGCTCCATCCCATCACCTTTCTCCTTTTCTTCCACCCTCATCATCATCCACCACCCACAATTAATGCCACCCCCCCCTACTTGCCTGTTTCAGAACCCCACAGGTTGAAATTACACTTCCCGCCAAAATGGAAAAATTGGCTAAAACACTCATTACTCTCTCATTGGCCAAAATGAGAGGTGGGATCTGCTCATAAAAGAGGCAGAGGAACAAGATAGAAGCAGTAGTTAAATTTTAATTTTCATGTATTTCGTTTTTAATACCAATGTCTTAATTTAGCTTCAAAGTTGTAATTCTCAGTTTTACTACATCAATATTAAGTTAAGAAATCATTTAATCAAGTTTTTAAGTGTTAATGCAAGCTTATGTTGAGAATTACAATTTCAAGTTTACTGTTTAAATTTGCAATCTTCAACTGTCACATTCAAGCTTCAACAAGCTTATTTTCAAGTTTAAATAAGCTCATTGAAGCTTATTATAGCTTTAGGTGAGCTTATCAGGCAGGTACAAGCAGTCTTCAACCAAAGTCAACAAAAGTCAACTTAAAGAGCAAATTGGGTTCATGCTGGTTGGAAATGGTTTATGGGTGTTGCAAAGCAGTGTTTGGATTGGAAATGGATTAGGTTAATGGTTTTGGGTTTGGTTTAACCTGCACACTAGCTGGACCTTTGTGAGCTTGTTTCATCATTTTCATTTTTATGCAATTTCCACATTGTGCTCATACTTGTATCTGTGATCATAAATGGTTTAAACATGTTTAAATAGTAGTAATTAGTTTAACTTAAGTTATATTAATCAGTGGTCTGTGCTAGTTAAGTAGTTTGGTCATTAAAAAGTTACATATCAGTTAATAAACTAGTGTTTGGATCAGATAAGTTAACTGTGTTGGAAGGTTGTTTATGTTGTTATTCTTGCTTGACACATGATACTTTAGTTCCTAATATCTTAAGTATAGCATAAAAACCAGTAGTCTAGTATAAAAAAGTCAAAATAATCTTTGAAGCACATTTCTATTTAACTGTTGAAATTTTAGATTGTAAAATCATGCATACTAGTTTACAAGTTGTTTATCTAGCTTAATTCATCCTCAAATCAGCTTAATACATCATAATAGATCATCTAGGATCATTTGAATCTCATAAAAGTCAAATAGTTAGTGTAGTTAAAAAGTCAAATTTTCCAAATACCCATTTTTGAATAAAACTTAGAATTTTATTGTGTGTTTACTACTAAGTTTAAGCTTATGCCCTTTTGGGATTTCAATATTTAACTGCTCAAGAAAAATACAAAAATACTAGATCTCCTTGAATCAGCTTTTAAAGTGCTTTTTAGCTAGCTTGTTGTGAACACCTGTTCTGGAAAGTGCCCTGTGCACAGTTAATAAGCCCATTTTGAAAAGCTTGCACAAAGCTCAATTTTTGGTCTTATACTGTGATTATTGGTTCTCTGGGTAGTTAACCAAGCCATTTTTGAGTTCCAAGTTTCATATTTCAGTTTGTAGCTTTTTAAGTAGGGGTGCAAGTGCTTATTAGCTTGTCCCATTTTATTCAACATAAAATAAGTCATACTCAGTGGTGTTTTCAAGTTTTTCTCAAGCTCAACATAAGCTCTTAAGTGAACACCACAGTAAGTAATTTAGCTTTTTGAAAAGCTTATTAGGTCAACTTGTTAGTCCAAGTATTCATTTTTAATTCCTAGCTTATCTTAGTGCTTAAAAAGTAGCTTATAAGTACCTAGTGATTCATAAAACTGTCATGTGCCTAACAGTGTCACTTGTGCTTATTTAGTACTTATTCAGTGCTTATTTGAGTTATTTTGTTTACTCAGTAGCTAAATTAGCTTATTTTCAGTCACTAAACTTATTTCTAGCTTACCTTGTACTTATTAAATAGCCTATTAGTGATTTAGCTTAATCTAGTGTCCATTTCATTTATTTAGCTAACTGTTAAGATAATTAGCTTATTTCTGTTCTTATAAGCTGTTTTCAGAAAAAGTGATAGTTGAAGAAAGTGCTTATCTTCATGGTCTTAACAAGTTTGTAAAAGAAAATCGAAAAAAAATAATTAGCAAAAGGGGGTAGGCAGGCTCGAACCTGAGACCTCCCCTTTGTGAGGGTGATAGTGAGTGTACCGGAACCATTGCGCCTTGGGTCTTTGACTGCTAGAGTTTGCACAAGTTATTCTCTTATACACGTTTTATTAGTTTAGCCTATTAAGTTTAGTTAGCTTATTTTTAGCTTATTCAAAGTAGCTTTTTCATCCTTTTCAATTTTCTTAGCTTAATATTGTTATAAGGTATTTTTACAAAAAGTTTCAGATTTTTCTCGTTATTTTTAGTATTTTTTAACATTTAATTAGTGTAAAATTTTATTTAATTCATAATAAAAAATATAAAAGTCTAAAAAATACAAATCTTTTTTCTAAAATTTTCTTTTGTCATATAGTACGTAATAAAATTAGTTTTACACTCGTAGGCCTTTTATTTCATAAATTTTACGTTTTTGCTTGCGCTCCAGCGTAATTTTTAAACGTAACGCTCGTTTCCATTTTAAGTAACGTTTTTAGATAATTTAAGGTTACGTTTTAGTTAAGATAGTTTATTTAAGTTATTTAGTTTTATAAAAACACAAAAACATCAGTTTAAAAATAGTGATAGCGTTTATTTAATAGATTTTAACTCTTTTATTTCTTTTAATTTGCATTTAAGTCGCTGTAATTTGTTAAATCTTTTCTTTAGGTAATTATCCATTCAAAACCTTACTGATCACTATCCTTAGTGATCATTCTATCATCTGGTCAAGTGTTTATACACCAGTCAACCTCCGTGGGACTTAACGACCCGGGAATCCACTATATTCTCCTGATCTTAAATTGCATTTGTGCTCTGAGCAGTTTTAAGTTTCTTACAGTTGGTCATTCACAAGTGGCTAGCTTGCGTGAGATAACTTGACGGTTCAGCACAGATCAAATTTTGGCGCCGCTGCCGGGGAGGCTTTAGCGTGTGTTTAGCCTTTTTCAGATCCATTCTAGCACATATCCCATCCTTTGTAAAAAGTTTTTTGTAAAGTTATCAGAAAATCCAAAAATATTTTCATCCTTTGTTTTTATCATCATGTTTTTCAAAAATTCCAAAAATATTCCTCTTTATCCTCTTACCTTTTTGATTCTTCAATTCTTACCCTCTGTTAACCTTTGATTCTTTCTATGTCTTATCCTCACCTTCTTGGTTGTCAATATTGTGGTGGTCCTTATAATGGTGGCAATTGCCCCAGTTGTAGCGTGGTGGAATCAGGAAACGGGTCTGTCTATAACCAAGATCCCTATTCCTACCATAACACGACTGATTTATTCCATCAGCTACCACACTGTGAGACTCAGCAGTTTTACTGTTGTGAGTACTGTGGTGATTCACATTCCAGTTCTGATTGTCAATCGGGAAACACGCTTGTCTATGAGCAGGTTCCTGATAACAATTATGACTACAACACATTTGACTCACAGTCACATCAGTTTTACTGTTGTGAGTATTGTGGAGGTCCTCACTCTAGCTCGGATTGTCAAACAGGGAACCCATTTCCTTGTAACAATTACGACTCTTCGTATCCAGACCAACCTCCACAGTACCAAATGATTCAAGCGACTCCTCATGAAACTACGACAGACCTTCTACTGAAGACTCTGGAGTTATTAAAAGAACTTAAGGAGGAGTCGGCTATGTCCTCCCAAGATAATCCAAATGAAAAATCCATGGAAGTGTTGTTAGCCGAAGAGCGGGCTGCTAAATTAGATTCCCAAATTGCCTTTGAACAATCTATTAGGGAATCAATCGCAAAAGAAAAAGCGGCCAAATCTAGCTCTCGATTCCGTTTCATTCCTGATGACGATGATGATGAAGATATCCTTGATATCTTACAATTTTATAACGGTTCATCAAGTTCATCAGTTGAAACTCCTTCCATGAAGAATCAGGGAGAAAAGACTATGATGGAATTACTAGCAGAAGAACAAATGTTAAGTATAAAACATATGTATGCTAGTCCTTCTAAACTCCCTCAGTCTGTTGCTATCACACCCGAAGCTCCCACTCACTCTCTAAACATGGGGGATGAGCTTCTTAGCACTATTCCAGAAATGGAATCGTCTAGTGTTGAGAACCTTGTCTCAATCCCAAGAGAGTCACAGGGAATTTCTGAGCATCTGTGTGATATCCCTTTCCCTCTTGAGTGTTCTCATGATCATTTTGAAACTTTCTCTGATCTTAGCGAAGATTGTGCTTCATATGGAGACATCGAGTACGTTGAGGCATCACTTCTACAATCTGATGTTGATCCCCTTCTTGAGGAGTTCTCCGGTGAACTCACTCACATCAATCCACTCTTTGATTTCGAAGCCGATCTGGGAGAGACTGAAAGTCTCATTGATAATGATCGTTCACTCACTTCTTATCCCAACAATCCAAATGAGAATGTTGATCACTTTGTTCCCGAAACATTCAAAGCTACTTTCACCAATCCTCTATTTGAATTCGACTCTGAATTCACTTCAATTTCTGAGAATCCACTATTTGATACTCAGATTGAGGATAGTGATGAGCCCACAATGGAACAAGAGTTCACAAATTCACATCATGTGAATGATTCTCTTCATGAGGAGTTCGCCGGTGAACTCTCTCATATCATATCTCCGCTGGAGTATGATTGCTTGGATGGCAAAAATCATGATCGGGGGGAGAGAATCTCAATTTGCATAGTTATGACAAATCTTCCCACCCTCCCAACCGAGATGCCTTCCAACCCAAAGAGCTCAACCAATAAAATCCAAATAAGTGCAACTGCACTTAATCCCGAGGAAGAAGATCTAGTCATGATTGTTATCATGATTTTCCTTCTTTTCTTCACCTACTCGGTGACTTCCTCTCTTCTTCACTCCTTCGGGAGTGAGGACACTATCTTTGACCCTGGCATTTTCATTTATCATTTGTGAGCCGGGTCTTTCTCTCTATATCTCATCGGTGTGGAACTTTCACGTACTTCAATGTTTATCCAAACATCTTGAATGAAAGTCCGATGGAGATTGTTTCTTCCACTTTGCTTCCCCATGAACCAATGAATTCGGGGTCGAGTCAAGCTAGCGACTCGGAAATCAAAAACAGTAGCACACACAATATGGGTTCTCACCCATATTTCTGACTTCTTTCTATTTTCTACCACCCTAGTGTGGGGGGGTTGCCCACATGTTTAAAAAAAAAAAAAAAAAAAAAAAAAAAAAAATCTTTCAAATAATGGCCGTAGTATTTCCCTTTCACGTTCTTTGTTTCGGCATAACAGCCGGTACTTTGAATATTGAGGGCAATATTCATTTCTAAGTGTGGGGGGGAATTCTCACGAATTTTATCATATAATTATATCAATTCCCCCCGTTTTTGGCCAAATTTTTTTTTTGGAGTAAGTGTTTTACACTTACTCATTTGGTTATCAGTCCGCCTTGTCTAATAAACAAAAGGATTGGCTAATCCAGGAGCAAACGGCTCTTGGTAAAGATTTCTCAAATCCGTTTATATGGCTTGCAATTTGCCCAAAATTGTATGGTTCTCAACTCACCATATCCTAAAAAGTGAAGAGTTGGCTAGCCCGCAAGGTTATGGCTTGTGGTAAAGGCAGTGGAAAATCCATAATTGGTAATCAGCTCACCAAAGATAATACTGATAATTTATCTAAGAGTTGGCTAGTCCAGAAGGGTACGGCTTCTGGTAAAGACAAATCAAATCCGTTGAAAGCTGGTGGTTTGCTCAAAATCACATGGTTATCAGTGTACCATGGTTCTTACTTGAACCAAAACATTTGGCTACTCCAGAAGTAATGGCTTCTGGTAAAGAGATCAAAACCATTAAGTTTTTCTCAAAAGATTGCTAGGGACTAGCAATAGTTTAGTGTGGGGGATTGATGAGTGTGTAAATACTCATCATTTTGAGTCAAATCTGAACTGCAAAACGTCTAAAAATGCTCAGAAATGCATCAAAATACTGAAAATATTCCAAAATTACATTTTATATGTTTCAGATGCAAAATGTTTAAAATCAGATGAAAATTGAGCAAAGTTTGCATAATTGGCAGTTTCAGTCCCCCAAGTTTCAAAAGTTGTCAGAAACAGTCCCTGAGCACATAATTTCAAAAGTAAAATCACCAAAGGTCCTTTTAAAATCATAAGTTGTCAAATTTAGTCCTTTGGTGAAAAATATCAAAAGTTTGAGAAAATTACAAATTGGTCCTTCAAGTTTAAGAATTGGCAGAAATGGTCCCTGGAAAATCTGAAAATGGCAACTTTGGTCCTTGTAATATTAACACTTGTCAATTTCAGTCCTTGGAGCAACTTTTCAAGATTGGCAGCCTAGGTCCTTGGTCTTTTCAGAAAATACAAGCTAAGTCCTTGTCATTTATAACTCTTTTGACCTTTGGACCCTATCACAAACCAAATTGACCCCTATCATATACCCATGGACCCCTGTCTTTTCCTTTTTTGAACCCCCAAGTCAAAAAGAAGATAAAACCCGCCCAACTCCCCCACTGTTCACCTTCTTCCACCTCATGCTTCTGCTTTCCCAGCTGTCACCTGCTCCATCCCATCACCTTTCTCCTTTTCTTCCACCCTCATCATCATCCACCACCCACAATTAATGCCACCCCCCCTACTTGCCTGTTTCAGAACCCCACAGGTTGAAATTACACTTCCCGCCAAAATGGAAAAATTGGCTAAAACACTCATTACTCTCTCATTGGCCAAAATGAGAGGTGGGATCTGCTCTAAGGACACGTGTGAGCTCAACTGATGCATAAAAGAGGCAGAGGAACAAGATAGAAGCAGTAGTTAAATTTTAATTTTCATGTATTTCGTTTTTAATACCAATGTCTTAATTTAGCTTCAAAGTTGTAATTCTCAGTTTTACTACATCAATATTAAGTTAAGAAATCATTTAATCAAGTTTTTAAGTGTTAATGCAAGCTTATGTTGAGAATTACAATTTCAAGTTTACTGTTTAAATTTGCAATCTTCAACTGTCACATTCAAGCTTCAACAAGCTTATTTTCAAGTTTAAATAAGCTCATTGAAGCTTATTATAGCTTTAGGTGAGCTTATCAGGCAGGTACAAGCAGTCTTCAACCAAAGTCAACAAAAGTCAACTTAAAGAGCAAATTGGGTTCATGCTGGTTGGAAATGGTTTATGGGTGTTGCAGAGCAGTGTTTGGATTGGAAATGGATTAGGTTAATGGTTTTGGGTTTGGTTTAACCTGCACACTAGCTGGACCTTTGTGAGCTTGTTTCATCATTTTCATTTTTATGCAATTTCCACATTGTGCTCATACTTGTATCTGTGATCATAAATGGTTTAAACATGTTTAAATAGTAGTAATTAGTTTAACTTAAGTTATATTAATCAGTGGTCTGTGCTAGTTAAGTAGTTTGGTCATTAAAAGTTACATATCGCTTAATAAACTAGTGTTTGGATCAGATAAGTTAACTGTGTTGGAAGGTTGTTTATGTTGTTATTCTTGCTTGACACATGATACTTTAGTTCCTAATATCTTAAGTATAGCATAAAAACCAGTAGTCTAGTATAAAAAAGTCAAAATAATCTTTGAAGCACATTTCTATTTAACTGTTGAAATTTTAGATTGTAAAATCATGCATACTAGTTTACAAGTTGTTTATCTAGCTTAATTCATCCTCAAATCAGCTTAATACATCATAATAGATCATCTAGGATCATTTGAATCTCATAAAAGTCAAATAGTTAGTGTAGTTAAAAAGTCAAATTTTCCAAATACCCATTTTTGAATAAAACTTAGAATTTTATTGTGTGTTTACTACTAAGTTTAAGCTTATGCCCTTTTGGGATTTCAATATTTAACTGCTCAAGAAAAATACAAAAATACTAGATCTCCTTGAATCAGCTTTTAAAGTGCTTTTTAGCTAGCTTGTTGTGAACACCTGCTCGAAAGTGCCCTCAGGTGCACAGCTTAATAAGCCCATTTTGAAAAGCTTGCACAAAGCTCAATTTTTGGTCTTATACTGTGATTATTGGTTCTCTGGGTAGTTAACCAAGCCATTTTTGAGTTCCAAGTTTCATATTTCAGTTTGTAGCTTTTTAAGTAGGGGTGCAAGTGCTTATTAGCTTGTCCCATTTTATTCAACATAAAATAAGTCATACTCAGTGGTGTTTTCAAGTTTTTCTCAAGCTCAACATAAGCTCTTAAGTGAACACCACAGTAAGTAATTTAGCTTTTTGAAAAGCTTATTAGGTCAACTTGTTAGTCCAAGTATTCATTTTTAATTCCTAGCTTATCTTAGTGCTTAAAAAGTAGCTTATAAGTACCTAGTGATTCATAAAACTGTCCTGTGCCTAACAGTGTCACTTGTGCTTATTTAGTACTTATTCAGTGCTTATTTGAGTTATTTTGTTTACTCAGTAGCTAAATTAGCTTATTTTCAGTCACTAAACTTATTTCTAGCTTACCTTGTACTTATTAAATAGCCTATTAGTGATTTAGCTTAATCTAGTGTCCATTTCATTTATTTAGCTAACTGTTAAGATAATTAGCTTATTTCTGTTCTTATAAGCTGTTTTCAGAAAAAGTGATAGTTGAAGAAAGTGCTTATCTTCATGGTCTTAACAAGTTTGTAAAAAGAAAAATCGAAAAAAAAATAATTAGCAAAAAGGGGGTAGGCAGGCTCGAACCTGAGACCTCCCCCTTTGTGAGGGTGATAGTGAGTGTACCTGGAACCATTGCGCCCTTGGGTCTTTGACTGCTAGAGTTTGCACAAGTTATTCTCTTATACACGTTTTATTAGTTTAGCCTATTAAGTTTAGTTAGCTTATTTTTAGCTTATTCAAAGTAGCTTTTTCATCCTTTTCAATTTTCTTAGCTTAATATTGTTATAAGGTATTTTTACAAAAAGTTTCAGATTTTTCTCGTTATTTTTAGTATTTTTTAACATTTAATTAGTGTAAAATTTTATTTAATTCATAATAAAAAATATAAAAGTCTAAAAAATACAAATCTTTTTTCTAAAATTTTCTTTTGTCATATAGTACGTAATAAAATTAGTTTTACACTCGTAGGCCTTTTATTTCATAAATTTTACGTTTTTGCTTGCGCTCCAGCGTAATTTTTAAACGTAACGCTCGTTTCCATTTTAAGTAACGTTTTTAGATAATTTAAGGTTACGTTTTAGTTAAGATAGTTTATTTAAGTTATTTAGTTTTATAAAAACACAAAAACATCAGTTTAAAAATAGTGATAGCGTTTATTTAATAGATTTTAACTCTTTTATTTCTTTTAATTTGCATTTAAGTCGCTGTAATTTGTTAAATCTTTTTCTTTAGGTAATTATCCATTCAAAACCTTACTGATCACTATCCTTAGTGATCATTCTATCATCTGGTCAAGTGTTTATACACCAGTCAACCTCCGTGGGACTTAACGACCCGGGAATCCACTATATTCTCCTGATCTTAAATTGCATTTGTGCTCTGAGCAGTTTTAAGTTTCTTACAGTTGGTCATTCACAAGTGGCTAGCTTGCGTGAGATAACTTGACGGTTCAGCACAGATCAATATTTCATATCGACTCACAAATCACACGTTAGGGACCAACATTTGGCATCAAGAGTCTGCCTACATCTCGTTACACCATAATTCTCAACACCAGATTTCTTGTTTAACGAGGCAACATCAAACCAGAACCTTGTTTAGCGAGAAAGAATCAAACCCAGAACTTGTTAACGAGATACATACCAAAACCAGAAAAACCTAAACGTTGGAAGAAGAGAACCAAAACCAGAAAACAAAGCACTGGTCGTTTGGTTCAGGAAGAAGAAAAACAGAAACCATTGTTTCTGAAAGAAGAATACACGCTGAAACATTGTTTCAGGAAAAGGAAGACGTTTCAAACTAGGAGACGTTGTTACTTGGATAACTAGGACATAAGATAAGTCGTATACAACTTATCTTTGTGTCGGAAATTGCAAACGGAAGGACACCCATTCCATTGTGGTGTCGGGTTTTTTTCTGTTGTGAAGCATTATACGCAGCAAACAGAAGAGAAGGAGTCACGTGACCAAAAACAAAGACGCGTTAGGATACCCTTGTATAATACCGCATATACAAGAAGAGAAGACGAGACGTTGCTTGGAGATAGAAAATACACAACCGGTTAGAAAAACAATTAAGTATTGTTTTTTGAAAGAAGAGACGCTAGCGATATAAGACTATTAACAAAAGGACACAACTTGATCACTTGTGGGTTTTTTGTTGGATAAATACCGAAAGGTATTTTGGGTGAAGCACATTCGGTGTGGAACAAGTAAAGAGAAAGGGTTGTGAGACGCGGCAAGCAAACGTAGAATATTACCATTCAAAGTGGTAAAGGAAAGAACAAGTATTTGATTTGTTTCTTTGGAAAATACCGAAAGGTATTTTGGAGAATTGTGTTCGGAAAATAGCCAAGACCAAGAGTTCGAAGGCAAAACATTAATACATCGATACACAAGAAAGAAGAGAGACAACGTGGTGAAAGAAAAGTAGACTGAAGGCAATTCGACAACATCAAAGGTGTACGCGAATTGGTTTAGTGAAAGTGGGAAAGAAAGAAAGTGATTGGTATTATACTCAAGTACCGACACAAGTGGGAATACGACTGTGTTTAATACACAACAACGAGGTCACAATTTCAAAACTTTGGATTTCTCTTTTATACTTCAAATAGTATAGATCGTTATTTTACATTACTAGGAAATCCCGAGAACTATATATTGATCCCGTACTATTAGATTCCCGGAAAACTATTTCTGTTCCCGTAGTATTAAGAATACCATACTTAGTTAGAATCCCCATAGAAAGTGATGATCATAAACACCATCAATATGCCTGGTGACGATGCGAGTGGTAGTAACACTGCACCAAAACCCGTAACCCCTATGACACAATATCAATGCCCAAAACTCAAAGCCACAAACTACACAGTTTGGACTATACAAATTAAGGTGATACTAGAAGCACAAGGTTTATGGGAAGCAATAGAACCTAAGGCTGATACACAAGTAGATGTTAAGAAGGATAAGGCAACAACTGCCTTCCTATATCAAGCATTGACCGAAGATGTGATCTTACAAGTAGCAAGTTGCAAAACAACAAAGGAATTATGGGATTCATTAAGAAAGAGACACGTTGGAGAAGAGAAAGTGCAACAAGCACGGTTACAATCATTGATGATTGGATTTCAGACCCTTCAAATGAAGGAGGATGAAACGGTGGATGCATTTACAGCCAAACTGAACGGCTATGCCACAAAGGCAAAAGAATTAGGAAAAACATTGGATGAATCACTTTTAGTTCGAAAACTATTAGATTCCACACCCGATTGGTTAATTCAAATAGTAGCATCCATAGAACAGACGAATGATCTCGATGACATTACGTTAGATGAGATCGCTGGAAAACTTAAGGCATTCGAGGAGAGAATACAACTCCGAAATGGAGGACAAGTAGAAAGCCAAGATAACCTATTATTCGCACAAGGCGAACACTCTAGAAATAAGAAACGATTTACCAAATATAGGGGTAGATCAAAGAATTCACGAGGTAATTGGCAAAATAAGGGAAATAGAGATAACTCGAATGGAGGAAACTCACCTCACAATAAGAATAAAGGTGAGTAGGATAGAAAGAATTTGAAATGTTACAATTGCGGGAAACCCGGACATTTCAAGAGTGTTAATACAAATATCGTCATTAAACGTTATTTATATTTTTGATCTTTACCTAAGTTTTGTTAACGACAAAAGTAAATTTATTTTGTATAAAAGCTTAAAGCTTGTCAAATTTAATAGATATTATAACAAGCTTTTTCAAACAATATATTCATCATTCAAGCATTTACATTTATGATTAGTAACATCTTGATATGACTCTAATCATTATGTATGATAGTAGTTTTTAGAATGTGTTATGTTCTTAAAACCAAACACTACTTAAGTACTTGCATATTTCTAAATATAGAAATACAACATATGACATCATGTGATGCATCATGGAAATCATTGGAAGATTTCATTAGATATTTTGTATGGATTTGTACTATTCATATCTTGCACAATCTCACTTAGATATAGTTGACTTTAGCAAAGATTTTGATATCTTGCTGTCAGACCCCCACGGTACCAAAATGGTACACGGGCGGAACCCTTTTGAGGGTTCCGTGGTCCGTGGACGCTCATGTCTATTTTGGCTATAAATAGCAAAGCCAAACCAAGTAGTTTTTCATCCCTTTCTATCATACTTTCTTACATATCTTCTCTCTAACCCTTCTAACTCAGTTTCATATCATATTAGTGATCTCTTTTGTAGAAAAGAAGATCAAATCACATTCAAGCTTCAAACGAGAAGTTGAAAGTCTTGTTTGTTTAGTGTTGTATGATCTAGTGTTGATTCATACTTCATTGTTGTATCAAACCATCATAATCTTGTGAGTGTGAGTGGTTAGTATTTTAGTCCTCAAAATACATTGTGTGTGGGAGTAGTTGTACCATTGGAAAGAACTCGACATCTAGCTTTGTGTCGGAAATAGTGTAAGCGAAGTGTAAATTTTTTCTCCGCCGGTGAAAGGAGCTTGTTGACTAGTGAAGTTAAACTCTCGAGTGTGAGACTCGGGGAGTGGAGTAGGGCAAGGAAAAAGAGTCCTTGTAGACCGAACCACTATAAACAACTTGTTGTGGTTTGATCATTTCTTTCCTTATTTACTCTTTACATATTGCTTTCATATTTCATCAATATATCCAAGATCAATATCAATTGATCTTTCAATAAGTTTCAAAACAAAGTTTTTAATTGGTAAACTATTCAACCCCCCTTCTAGTTTTCTACAAAGAGAAATTGTAAAAGTCCACCAACAACGCAGGAACAATCAAACCTTATCTTAGAAGACGATGAACCATCATTATTAATGGCGACACAAGAAATTGAAGAAATCTTGTTAAATGAAGAACAAGTACACCCCCGAAAATATGCTACAACAGATGCTAGCATATGGTATTTAGACAATGGTGCAAGTAACCATATGACGGGCACCAAAGGCCATTTTGAGGATATTGACGAAAGCATCACTGGACGCGTTCGTTTTGGAGATGGATCGTATGTAGAGATAAAGGGTAGAGGTTCAATATTATTAGGATGTAGAGACTTACAACAGAAAATGATTTAAGATGTTTACTACATTCCAAACCTCAAGAGCAACATACTTAGTCTAGGACAACTTACAGAAATAGGTTGCAAGATCATCATGGATGGAAATTTACTGACTTTGTATGATAAGAACAACAAGTTGTTGATGAAAGTAGAACGATATAAGAATCGACTTTACAGTATTAGATTACATATAGTAGCACCTATATGTCTCTTAGCAAACGTAGATGACCAAGCATGGCTATGGCGTGCTAGATTAGGTCACCTGAACTTTGATGCAATAGACAAGATGACAAGAAAAGGTTTAGTAGACGGAATACCTAGAATAAACCATGCAGGACAAATCTGTGATGCATGTTTATTAGGAAAACACATCAGAACACCTTTTCCAAACCAAGCTAAATTCAGATAAAAAAACCCGTTGGACTTAGTATATGGAGATCTTTGTGGTCCCATAAGTCCAGCCACACACTCTGGAAAGATGCTCATCTTCTTATTAGTAGATGACTGCACACGTTTCATGTGGGCTTACTTTCTAACTTCGAAAGATCAAGCATTCAGCACATTCAAGGAATTTAGACAGCAGATTGAATCAAAGTTGAAGTTGAAAATTAAGATGCTAAGAACGTATAGAGGAGGTAAATTCACATCACACGAATTCACCAATTACTGTAAGGAGAATGGAATAGAGAGACAATTGACAACACCATACTCCCCGCAGCAGAATGGTGTAGTAGAGAGGAGAAATAGAACAGTGTTATCGACTACTAGGAGTATGATGAAAGCGATGAAGTTACCCTTAACATTTTGGGCGGAAGCAGTCAGGCACGCCATTTACATACTCAACAGGGTACCTACGAAAGCCCTCTACAACAGAAAACCAAACCTAGAATACCTAAGAATATTCGGATGCACAGCTTATGCTAAGATAACGATACCACACTTGAAGAAGCTGGATGATAGAAGCATTCCAATGATTTACTTAGGAGTTGAAGAAGGATCAAAAGCATGTAGGCTATATGATCCAGTAGGAAAGAAGAAACATGTTAGTAGGGATGTGAAGTTTATGGAAACGAAACCGTGGGATTGGAATAACAATGAAGAGGATACAGACACAGAAGATACGTTTTGGACTAGCTTTGTAATAGATGGAGTTGACTATGATAATCCTACACCAGTCAACATAGAAAATACTGATGACACGTATCAAGAACAAGAACCTATACCAGATCCACCCTCACCAATCACACCACCATCATACACTTTCAACCCTAACTCAGAAGATGAAGAAGAAAGAGCTACTATAAGTTCATTCGAAAGCTCAAATCCTAGATTTGATCATAGACCTATACAAGGTTTAAAGAATATTACGGAAATCTACCAAACTGCACGTGAAGTAGAAGCACCAAGCTTGTTTTTCACAGAAGAAGAACCCCGTAATTACAAGGAAGCATCAAAAGATGAGAAGTGGATTGAGGCCATGGAAATTGAATTAGATTCAATTAACAAAAACAACACATGGACCCTTACCACATTGCCTGATAATCAGAAGGCAATAGGACTCAAATGGGTTTATAAAACCAAGAGAGATGCACAAGGAAGGATCATAAAGTATAAAGCAAGATTAGTAGCAAAAGGTTATGTACAAGAACAAGGAATAGACTTCGATGAAGTGTTTGCACCAGTTTCTAGGATAGAGACAGTCGATTAATATTAGCACTAGCAGCATATCATGGATGGCAAGTACACCACCTAGATGTAAAATCAGCATTTTTACATGGAGAACTGAAGGCAGAAGTCTATGTTACACAACCTGAAGGTTTCATTCAACAAGGAAACCTAGGAAAAGTATACAAACTAACTAAAGCTTTGTATGGCTTAAGACAAGCACCTAGAGCTTGGAACGTGAAGCTTGACCAGACCTTGAAGTCCCTATACTTTAAGAAATATAATCTCGAACAAGCAGTCTACACAAAGAGAAGCAAGACTTCTACACTTATCGTTGGAGTATATGTAGATGATTTGATAATCACGGGCACTCCAAAGAAGGAAGTAGACTTGTTTAAATCCTAGATGGAAGATAAATTCGAAATGAGCGACTTAGGGTTGCTAGCATATTACCTTGGGATAGAAGTTACACAGACAGGAGGAGAGATTACGATCAAGCAAACTGGATATATTAACAAGATCTTAAAAGAGACAAGCATGACGGATAGTAATGACACGAAGACACCGATGGATCCCGGCACTAAGTTGGTCAAGGTGGAAGATGGAAACCCAGTTGACGCAACTTATTACCGAAGCCTAATTGGAAGTCGCAGATACTTACTACATACAAGACCGATCTCAGTTACTCACGGACTACTCAGCAAATTTATGCAAGACCCGAAGGATCATCACCTGAAGGCAGTGAAACAAGTAATCCGATACATCAAAGGAACGAAGGACCATGGAATAATATACAAGAAAGAAGGAGGCTGCAAGATTACATGATACATCGACAGTAGTTATGGAATCAATACAGATCAAGGAAAAGGAACTACTGGAATAGTATTTTACTTTGGAGAGTCACCCATTACTTGGTGTACTCAGAAGCAACCGACGGTAGCACTCTCATCATGTGAATCAGAATTCATGGCAGCTACTGCAGCAGCATGTCAAGCCTTATGGTTAAAACGATTACTCAGTGAATTAACTGGATTAGAAGAAAAGAAGATAATGCTTAGAGTTGACAATATATCAGCTATACAACTCGTAAAGAACCCAGTTTTTCATTGAAGGGGCAAGCACATAGACATTCGCTATCATTTCATTCGTGAATGCGTAGAGAATGGTCATATCAAAGTAGAACACGTAAGTGGAGAACTACAAAGAGCAGACATCTTAACGAAAGCTTTACCAAGACTCAAGTTCGTGACTATGCGACAAATGCTCGGAGTTCAAGACTTAGGACGAAGCAACGATCAAGATTAAGGAGGAGATTGAAGATGCTAATCTCGACATTGCTTCAATCAAAAGGACCAAACTTGCTCGTTTTAAAGTTGCCAACCGAATACATGGTTAAGAGCAGTTAGTGGCAGTTAATTAACCGCCAAGTAGTTATAGAAAACGGTTGTAACCGCCAAAAACGGTTATCCTCTGAACCGTTGCAACGTTTGGGAAATGCCCTTTCGTTTAGTATAAATACGATGTAATGAATCATTTCAATAGTTAGACGATTAGTTATTCAAAGTTCTTATTACCGTTGTTTGCATATTTCATATCGACTCACAAATCACATGTTAGGGACCAACACTTTCGAGATATATGATCTCAGTAAGCTTGCAAAAGACGGTCCGTCTTCTGACTTTCAGAAATTATCAAATTTGGTCGAATTATAAAGTGTTTTTTTCGATTTTGCATCTCCACCTTTTCAACATATGTTAAAAGGTGCAGATTTTCAATTGGAAAACATCAAAAAAGCCTCAACTTTTTCTTCATTTGAAATTTTTAATGACTTGGCAAACAGATCAAGAAAAGGTAATGGCAAAATTAACTATATATATCCAACATAAGTAAATCATGTGCAAAATTAACTTTGCAGGTAATGGCCTTGCTGATTTTGCAAAGTCAATGAATATTCCATTTAGTTTCAAGATAGTTATGGTAACAGACATACTTGATTTCAAGAAAGATCTTCTCAAATTTGACGACAACGAAAAGGTTGCAAAACTTATTAGTATTGTTAATATGATTGCGGAAGGAGGTTTTGATCCATCCACCCTTTTTTACTAAATTGCTGAAGCAAGGCCTTCAATTAGTATTATTTATGCATGGGGGCAACTACATTTGTGCCATCTATGCCAGCGTATAGCGGCTTTATAGTTTGTAGCGTTTGTGTTTGGGTACCCGTTGTATAGGAACATCGTTCCATCAAGTACTAGATTGGTGCAAGTGTGCCGTGCGGCTCATAAGAGATGTCTTTTTTCTTTTGTTGTATGAGAATGAAGAGATGAAGAGACACTATTTTGTTGTATGAGAATGAAGAGACGTCTTTTTTCTTTTTACGGGAGACTTGGGCATACTAAACAAAGTAATTTACCATTAATTTTTCATCTTTTGATTTTGTACGAATAAGCATGTTGAGTTCGACAGGTTTGGACTACGCCTGAGCAACGTCAAACGACCAGAACCGCCAAACCAAGCACTTTGCCAATGTGCAAATGGGTCCAATTTGTGCATCAAAAGGATTATAACCAACCACTTTGTCAATTCAACAAGCCAACACCATGTACCAACACCTCAGCAGATTATTCCAAATACCAGTTGATTCCATGTTGGTTTTCACCTTAACATAGAGCAGGAACTACATCAATTTTAACCGCGGTTTTCATAGAAATGAAACCCAATAAATGTCGCTTTGACCAATAAGCCTCATGATATATTTTCATTATGGCAGGCTAGTGCCTCAATATAGAAGAGCATATATATATCTATACTACATATAATGCACGAAGGCACTTTACTCTTAATTTTAAGACGTACAAGACAATAAGCATAATATACACCACTTTAATGCACCCAATTTTTAGAATTACAACAAAGTAAGCATATTGTACAACAAAATAAAGCGTGGTGCCATTTTAAGACTAAAATTCTATCAAACAACATTAATGCTATTAAAAACACCCCTTCACCAAAAATTACAACCATTTAAGCACAATGTACAATAGCTGCAACAAATTTTCAGATTTACAACAAAATAAGCATAGTGTACAACAAAATAAGCATGATGTAATTTTTAAACTTATTTTCAGACTTACAACATTAATGTTATTAAAGTGGTCAATGTTATAAATGACTATAAATTAATGACTACTACTTACAAGAAAAGAAACATAGTGTACAACACTTTAATGCACATAATTTTCAGACGTACAAAACAAGAAACATAATGTACAACAAAACACCACATTAATGCTATTTAATGTAGTCAATTATTTAACTGGTCAATAAATATAATTAATACATTTATTAACACCCCTTACATAAGAAATACAAATTATCAAGCATATTGTATAACCAAATTAAACACAATTCATGCATTAAATGTCACTACTACAAATAATAAAGCACATTATACAAATATTCAAGCCCGAAAGGGCAACGGGCCAAATGGGCTTGAGCCCGAACAGGCGCAGACCAAACGGGCTCGAGCCAGAGCAGACACGGGCCAACGGGTTCGAGCCCTAACGGGCACGGGCTATACGAAATTCTTGATATCTGTAAATTTATTTTTAAAAAACATAATAAACTAAAATACATTATTCATCGAAAAGTTTTATTTCAGGGTACCCCCTGCAACGCGCGGGTACCCTGCTAGTATATTTATAATATATCTAACACCATGTCGTAGGATGTTAAACCCCTCAAAAGAGTCCTAACATCAAAATATTACAAATCCATTAAAGTACTTTGAATAACTAGATATCAAATAAGTCAATAGCAAATAAGTTAAGCTAAATGTACGGATGGGGGATGTGGGTGGTGATAAAAACAACTTGAGCATAATAGATCTTCTTCTATGTGAAGACGTCCTTCAATGATCATTACTCACCTGCACATTTTTATATAAAGGAAATATTAGAAGTAGCACATATAAAAATAAAAGTAGATATCAAGCAACAATCGAATACAGTACTTAAATGGGTCAAAATGTTCAGCAAATAATGCAATTAAAGTGAAAGTGGAAATACAAATAGCAATAAAACGAGGCTGGGATCTGGCAAACATTGGAACAAAGAGGATAAATACGCCTCAACTTTCACTCTCTAGATATAAGCATGACAAAACCTAATGGTAACCATATTTCCAATGCAATTGCCCCTTTACCTTTGTGCAATGTTGCAAGTGGTTTATACTTGAATTATCAATAGCAGTTACATGACATCAATAATCGATCGATGGAACTTATAAAAGCCTTATTTGACTGTAAGAAACCATAGTCCTATATAATTTGTGACACTTAAGAAACTATTGAATATTACTAGCAGATAAGTTCAATATTCAAAGCTTAAACACAAATAGATATGGAGAACATGATTTAAGTATCTTTAAAATTGCAGATTTTAATTAAAGGTCAAAATTAAAAGAGACTGATTGCTGTCTTTAGTTCTTATCTACGAGTTTTAAAAAATAATTACAAAAGAGAAAGCATGAAAACTCTTTTGCATTGTGATTGATCTCTGTTTATAGTAGGACTAATTTCATACAGATTCACAATAAAATATCATAAGTTACACGGGTTATCATCGTAAGGACCGAATTCAACGATGACAAAATAAATGTAATTAACATGAATGTGATACGAATCAAATTGGAATCGAAGGGGTATTGCTGGATTTTATTAGAAAAGCCGGAGTTTGAGACCCGGTAACCTCCCGTACAAGAACAGTAAAACAATAATCTTCTCAATACCTAACCCTAATAGAAATCGGTACCTTATATAAGGCCGATCCTAAACCCACAGAACAATAAATAAAACATAATTAGACACTAAGAATAATTAAATGACATCCAGCCCCCTCGAATATCTATGTCGCTTCTTTGTTGCGTCGATACACTTTTCTGAATCGTTCCCGGTTCATATCAGAATGGCTATCTACAAATAATGTGAATAAACTGATAAATGTAAGAAGAGCTAGAGAGATTAAATCTACCTTAATTTCCGAGACCATCTATTCCAACAAAGATGACAAAATAATCGCCATGCCACATGCCACACACTCCTTTCATGGCCAAAATCCATGGCTTGTTGATCCTAATGTCTTCCCGCCACTTCTTTGGGTGAATTAAAGTGTTTGGGTTTGAGTAGCTAGAGAGAATGAATGCAGTGGTGAAATAAAATGTGTTTGTATTTATAGGGGTGTATTAAAGGAGGGTGATGAGAGCCAATGGGAGTGAAGTGTGCGGATCGGGAAGGAGGGCCGTTGGATTGAAATACATCTTGTGGCCGGTAGAGATTTGTGTTTGTTATTGTGTGTATTTTGGTGAAGAATAATAGGGATGAAAAAGAGCAGTTAAGTGGTGTTATTTTGGTGGTTGACGAACATAAATACGCATAGTACTTCGTATTTAACACAAGTGAATCTGTATTTATGTTAGCGTATGAATTAACTTGACTTTTGAAATATGGTAGTAAATCATTTAGGAAGATCTTCATGATTCATAACAAAATCAGTGTTAATAGGCCAAACTGTTAAATGTATATTAAATTTTAATAAAGAAACAAATAGCCATACGAGCAACTTTGCAATTTAAGATTGTGGTTATTACGTTTGAATGTGTTTTTTCTTGTTTAGAAAAAATGAATTTTGTTTATCATACAAGGTCAGGTATTAGTGCAAGTGGCTAAGACCAAAGAGTTTGTTGACTGTATGCGACCTGATCAATGTGGGTTAAAGAAAAACGTTATATAATTTAGATTGTTTATTGCTCTCGTTATTATTAACTAGCAGGATACCCGCGCAATGCGGCGGCGGATACCCTGTAACTAAATTTTGTGACGAGCAAAGAATGACAATTTTATACATTTTTTCTAACGATAACTTTATAAAAGAATGACAATTTTTAATTAAAATAACTATAAACCATAACAATTCAAACTATTTCATATCCAAATAAACAAAAGATTTGAATTAAATAGAGTAGTATAAATAGCATATTTGAGACATAAAATAAAGATAAATTTCACTACAGAATAAAATGTAATTGATATAAACACAAAAATGCCAATTGTTAATATGCATCATTAGGTGTAACATCTTTATCTGCAAAATCTTTAGACAATGAAATATAAGTGAGAGGATAATTGGTATCACCAAAAGTAGCTTGAGCATCTTCGTGTGGTACAACTACCGCATCATCATCATTAGAGGTGGCAAAATGTGCCCAAAAGCAAAAAAATAGGCTAAATGGGCAAATTTTTAAAAGATTTGGACACATTTAGCCACTTCATTTTTTTGAAATGGGCACATATAGCCCATTGAAAACTTAAATGGGCACTAACAGGCACATTTTTTTCTCAATTGTAAAACATTATGATCGTTTTAAAGAAATATTTTTTTATATAATATATTTAAGTTTTTTAATATAAATAAGATATTACGTTTAAGGAATTTATTTCATCATTTTAGGTCTTTTATTAAGCTATTTGTATAACATGTGCCCGTTTGGCCCGTGCTCGTGCCCGCCCGGCCCGCCCGTTTTGCCACCTCTAAATCATTGAGACTATCAAGAAACCTCTTAAATTTATAAACTTTTTGATTTGTAATAAAAAACATAAAACGTTAACATTAATAATAATAATCGTAATATATATCATGGTTTAAAAAATTAGAATAAAAATTGCCTGATAATGATAACCATACTTTATATCATATATATTTCAAAGATTAAAATATGTGGTGTGGGTAAGTAGGCTAATTGATGGCTGAGATAGTGCAAGAAAAGCAATGAGAGCTTTTCCCTTTTTATTTTTGGGTCAATTGCATATATACCCACTAAAACTTGCATATTTGCATATATACCCAAAACATGCTTAAAATGCATTGTACATCATGCAATAAAAACTTGTATTATGGGGAAATATGCAAGTTTTTAAGTTTTAGTGGGTATATATGCAATTCCCCCTTTATTTTTCTCATATCTCTGTTTGTATTCCTTTCACACATCAACTCATGTTTAGTCCTTCACCCACCTCCAAAACTCTCCATTTTCTTTTCATCTCAGTAGTTTCACTTGAAGAAAAAAAAAACACTCAAGCTAGCTAGGGTTAGAAATGGAATTTCATCCTTTGTCTCTTTTATCTAATATCAGATCTTAAAAAAAAACTACCACCACCCACTAAACCCTCAATTGTGAACGCCTGAACCACTACCTATTCTCTTTATTTATGGTCTTGTTAGATCTATAGGCGTCCAACTTTTTCGAGATAGAAGCGGCGGTATCGATTGAGGAAAATATTACTTTCCCAAATCCGCGGATTGCTACTTGTTTCTGGTTTTTTGTTGGTTAGTTGATCATTTGGGTTATTGTTGAGGTTTAACCAACAACCAAATCACGATGGCTGTGACGATGGTGCGGCTCAGATCTCTACTCATGTGACGAAGGTTCAAATTTTTTGATATATTTTGTAGATCTATTGGTTTTCTTATATATCTGTTGGTGGTGAAATCACGATGGTTGTGTTTGTGACGATTATAAAAAGGGATTATTTGCATTTTACCATTTTCCCAGCAAGGAAAAATTATATATATTGTATTTCTATATTTAACAAGTCTGAATTTTTAGGCTTTAATTTCTTGTACATCATGCATAACCACTTACAAGTCTGAAAAGTCTGAATTTTAATGAAGAGAGAGAGTGGTTTGTGTATTATAAGTAGTAGTGATGTATAGTTTGAAAACATATTTTTATATTCATAGAGTGTACATGACTACCAATTCATTAATTCAAATTTGATCTTATAACTATTAACCCCGTGTATAGCAGTGACGATCTACATTAACGTCTATTTAAGTGTTCATTTTTTTTTTCATATGGGCGTAAAGTAAATGAGTGTTAAGAAAGTTAGCGGTTTAAATTGTAATTAGGTATTTAATAATTTATTATACTTCATTGCCTTTTACAAGTAAGGTTATTATACTCTAATAATATTACATACATTTTAAATTTTAAGTTTTGACCGAAAATGATTTTTCTTTATATTTAGTATAGATAAAAGTATTTAAATATAAATGACACAACAACGGCAAAATTAAAACAATGTTATCAAAGGGAAGCATTTTCGTACAATCGTACAGGTAATATTTACATACCATAACTATATAAATGTGATTGTGCAGTCATTTCGAACCCGAAATAATAATTGTTGGGCAATTAGTGCATAAGTAATGAAAATTAAGCATTCATTTCAACGGTGGCGGGCTACGTTTACTAGCAGAAGTTGAGAGTAAATGAGCGTATTGTGTGTGTGTTTTTGTGTTTGGTGTTTCTAGTGTGGGTGTTTAATTGGCTAATGAGAGCAAAGGTTGCGGGTCGTGGTTTTTTATCGTCCGATTCGATTTGATCTCACGGTTAGTTATGTGATACGCCCCGGGCTTTATGTCATATTATATTTATTTAGGATATGTCTTTGTGTCGTATTAAGAAAGTGTCATTGTTTAGATATGTCTTTATGTTTGGCTTGTTTTACAAGCTAGGGTTATTCGGTTATATATACCGAATCATTATTATGAATGAATCAATCAAGTTAAAGATCAATAAATCTCTAGTTCTTCTCTCTACTTTCTTAAGGAGCTCGCACACGCTAAAAGTGGTGCCTTATCCCGATACAACCCCTAACCGGGTCGTATCAATTGGTGCTTTCATTGAGAGCTCTCGTTGAGAGGGCTCACGATTAGGGTTCCAATTTATTAAAAAAAAAAAAAAAAAAAAAACTATTCACCGGGGTACTGTTCATCGCACTGTTCACGGGTACTATTCATCGCACTGTTCACGGCACTGTTCATCGTACTGTTCATCCGAATACTATTCATCAGATACTGTTTTCGGAGTACTGTTCATAGCGGGTACTATTCATAATTTTTTTTTTTTTTTAGTTATTACTCGCTTGAGTATTATTCATGGCATCAGGCAGCAGCGATCAGGACGCGGAATATGCACTCTCTAAACTTTTGCAAATGGGTACGGTGGCCGAATATGAGAGTGAGTTTGTGGTACTAGCAAATCGAGTAACAGGGATCTCTGAATCTTTACTTACATCGTTTTATATCTCCGGGCTTAAACTGACGTTACAAATAGAACTGTTGAGGGCAAGGCCTAGAACTTTAGGAGAAGCCTTTTCCTTAGCACATATAGTCGAGGCTCGTTTTGAGGCAATTGAAGAGAAGGAGAAAGATTATATAATTGAAAAGAAATCAGATACCATTCCATCGTTACAAAGTGAATTCGCTTCACCTGAGATTAAAAGGTCGTTAGATGCTGATGAATATATTGGTGTTGATGTGGTTAATAACGCGATAGATGGTGTTTTTGATATTGATGGGAGTAATGAAGTTCATAACAAGTTTGAAGAATTTTCAGAACATAAGAAAAGTATGAAAGATATTGTGTGGAAATGGATATCGGACTCTCAATCGGCATATTCTTCGTATCACCTTGAGGGCAAGGTGATTTTTGAAGGAGTGGGGAGTGTTACGGCATGGGTAGCGGAAGGCGAAAGAATGGTGTTGTGTTATGTCCAAGGTAGTGGAAGGCGGAAGAGGAAAAAGGTATTGGTTGCGGTAGCGGAAGGCAGGAGAACTATGGGAGTGGAAGATAGGACTAGGATTAGGATTAGGATATGGGATCCCGGAATCAAGAGAAATTTTTCAAGACCACACCTTGAGGACAAGGTGATTTCGAAGGAGTGGGGAATGATATGCCCCGGGCTTTATGTCATATTATATTTATTTAGGATATGTCTTTGTGTCGTATTAAGAAAGTGTCATTGTTTAGATATGTCTTTATGTTTGGCTTGTTTTACAAGCTAGGGTTATTCGGTTATATATACAGAATCATTATTATGAATGAATCAATCAAGTTAAAGATCAATAAATCTCTAGTTCTTCTCTCTACTTTCTTAAGGAGCTCGCACACGCTAAAAGTGGTGCCTTATCCCGATACAACCCCTAACCGGGTCGTATCATTATGATATACCATTTGAGTCGGTATTGGACAAGTTTCGGCTTGCAAAAGGGCTAGATAAATATTACAGTACTAGTTTACTACAATCCCTCCAATCTCAAATTACAAAATACCGTAGTATATATCAACTTTCATAATATACATTGGTTAAAAACATAAAGATTATTGTATTTTGCATTAATGTCTATTTTGATTTATTAAAATATATGAAAGGAGACATTTGTTAAAAGTCAAACTAAAGTAGAAGATGGACAATAATTTTGACAGAGAGGCCATTTTGGTAACTCTATATAGCAAATAAATCATTAATCAATATTCATTACACAAGTAGCCTGGACGTAGATACTTGGACATAGAGACATAGCGCATGCATATGGATATCTTTTAAGCAGAGTTGAGATCAATATAGAACTTATATTTGTCCTAGAACAAATGAACCAATCATAACCCTCCATTTTTTTATCTAAGTTAATACAAAATCATTTTTCACATTTTTTTTAAAACAACATATCTTACAAACGGTAAATCTTCAAAATATAAAAAATACACCATCGTTACGAGAATTAAATTATTTTTCTATAGATATGCACTTTTACATATTTTCGACAAACATTTTTTTTCAAAAATTCCGTCCGAAAAAATCATATATGATTTTTACGAATCATATATGATTTTAAAAATCATGTATGATTCGATTTTTACGAATCATATATGATTTTTACAATCATAAATGATTCTCAAAAATCATATGTGATTCGTAAAAATCGAATCATATATGATTTTCACAAATCATATATGATTTTTGTTGACCGAAATTTTGAAAAAAAAAATTGTTAAAAATATATAGTAGTGCATATCTATAGAAAGATAATTTAATTCTCGTCACGATGGTATAATTTTTATCGCGTAACGATTAACGGTTTGCGAGATATTTAATTTTTTAAAAAAGGGTGAAAGTTTATCATAATAAAAAAATGAATGGCTATTATTGGTTGATTGTATCTACGGTAAATTTTGGTTCTATATTGAACTTTTGCCCTTTTAAGCAACATCCATAAAATTGATATTTTTACACAGATCTTTCAAAGTTGGTTTTTTGCCGTTTAAAGAAAATGTATACATTTTATCCACTACCTTTAAAATGAATATCTTTTTCTAAATTCAAAGCCAAGAGAAGTTATGGTAAAAGCCATAAAATAACAACGTACTTTTTAAAATGTAACGAATTGAAACACTTACTTTTTTATTAACATATACACTCACGTACTTTCAAATTTTGTTCCAACTTCACCCATATGACCGATTTATATTAATATAATATCATATTAAATAATATTATTTTATTACAATATGGGTAAAGTCGGAACAAAATTTGAAAGTACGTGGATGTATATGTTAATAAAAAAGTAAATGTTTCAAGTCGGTAAATTTTAGAAAGTATGTTGTTATTTTATGGCTTTTACCCGAGAAGATATGCCTTCCCTGATGCTGTTTCGCTCCATGCAAGTACAGTTTATATGATCCAAAATCTTTCTTTCCATCGAGTTCTATTAGACTATGTTTATCCATTAGATTGCCAACCCAATCTCCACTTTATACATACAAAAATAATATTTTTTTAATAAAATGATACAACCTTCCTTCCATTAGATTGCCAACCAGTTCATTGAGCAACCTATTGTCACAACCCACAACCTGCCACGTGGCAATTTATAAATAGATGCTTTAAGTAATTAAATTAAATATAAAGAAATAATAGTATATGTTAGGTTGGGTTGTTGACAGGGAAGGAGTCAGGAACAAACATGACCGGGTGCACAAATTTTTTTTAATCTTAATATAATAAAGTTTAAGATGCTAACTAACTAAGACTAAAAACACATTTCAATGGACCGGGGTCATTTAAGATGTATTTGGGAAAAATTGATACTTTTTCTTAAAATTAACACTAAATCGAAAAAATCCATAGGTTGTTGATAAATGGTATAGATTGGTTGTATGTATTACTATTCTATTGCCGACGGTGCATTTTACATAGATTTATTACATTCGTTAGATCAAGTAAGTTTTAATCTGGACCGTTCTAATTCATTAATTATCTTTTGCAACTAATGGGAGGTAATTGTGGAAGCATTTGAACGCATAATATATGAATATAGAAGCATGCAGTTATCTACAAACAAGAAAATAGGATAAATAAATTTGACTAATAAAAAGTTAAAACTAAGTCACTAAAAAATCTTGTGATTCTCGCCATGTGATGGTTTATTTTAGGTTTTAAAATTAAATGGTAAACACATCAACACTCAAACTCATTTGTAAATAATAGCCAAACAATCATTTTGACAGGATAAAAAAAACTAACATATAAGAAAATGGAAGTATGAGTACAATGCAATATATTGGATGATTGGATCCATTATATTACAAAGTGATTACTTTAAACCTTTTTTTTCTTGCATTTACACACATGGACTATCAAACAATATGCTCACTAGCAAGCGAAAAATGAGTTAACCAACGAAGTGAGAATGACTGCCAAGAAAGAAATCAAGGTAAATTTCGAGTCTACACTTTTTCGATATCACGTTTCAACATCTTACCTCATAGTTTTATATTTTATGAACACCTAAGTTATTTTTTCCGTTGAATAGCAAGTCGGGAACAATGTGGACATGGGAATTCATGCGTTCTTTGATGATGTAACATTTAATTCTACACTTTTTTTGGTGTCATCTTTCAGAAAAAGAATAGTATACTCATTCATATGAAGGCCTAACAATATAATTTTTCTTTCTTAATTGATCACACGTGTGGAATTCTATATCTTTGAACATGCGGACATGTGGTGATGAGGTAACATTTATTTTTACAATTTCTTTGTTTCATATTCCCAAAAAAAAAATAAAAAAAAATCGTATTTTCATATTTGTATGAAGGCCTAATATAGTTTTAATTACTTTGAGCATCAATTTGATCACACATGTGGAACTGGATATCTATTCGTTGCTTGATGGGGTGGTTATTTTTCACTATAGCTTCATTGTCTCAAATCATTTATCTATACTACATAATAATGTATTTAGGACTTCCTATAAAAGAAAGTCTTAAAAATATAAGCCTACACTTGTTACTATAATTAGTAATTCATATAATTAAGAAAAAAAGCATAATGTACAACACTTTAATGCATATAGTTTTCAGACGTAAAAGACAAGAAGCATAGCGTACACCACTTTAATGCACATATTAAAAAAACAAAACACCACATTAATGTTATTTAATATAGCCAATTAATTAATTGATCAATAAATACAATTAATACAGTTATTAAAACACCCCTAACATAATAAATACAAATTATCAAGCATATTGTACCACTAAATTAAACACAATTCCTACATTAAATGTCACTAATACAAATAATATTCAAGCCCGAACGGGCAACAACTCAAATGGGCTTGAGCACGAACAGTCGCAGGCCCAACGAGCTCGAGCCCGAACGGGCACGGGCTAAACGAAATTCTTGAAATCCGTAAATTTATAGTAAAAAAGAACATAATAAACTAAAATACATGATTCACTTGAAAATTTTATTTCAAGGTACTTATCGCCGCAACGCGCGAGTACCCTACATTAAATGTTACTAATACAAATAATAAAGCACATTATACAAATGCTAAACGAAATTCTTGATATCCGTAAATTTATTGTCAAAAAAAACATTATAAACTATAATACATGATTCATCGGAAAATTTTATTTCAGGGTACCTGCCGCCGCAACGCGCGGGTATCCTGCTAGTATATCCCATATACTAAAAGTTGATAATTTGTTTTTATTTGAATCACAGTTCTAAAAAAAAAAAAAAAAGGAGGCAAACTTGGCAACATGAAACTTTAATGTTCATATGAACATTGAGATTATTCAGAGTTTGGTTGATGAGAAAGTTTTTTCGATTGGATTGATAAAATTTTAGGGATGATATAAAATATATCAAATAATGCATGTATTAGTTATACCTAAATCAAATATAACTTAATATGTATCTTATGGGTTCGCTATTCATATTGATATGTAGGATAAGATTGTGGAGGATGTTTCCTCAGTGGCAACAAGAGAGAAAAATAAATCAAATTTTCATATATATACATTACACACTCAAAACAAGGATCGCAGTATACTTAGTAAATTATTGAAACGCTGAACCCGGGCAACGCACGTGTATTGTACTAGTTTTGTGTAGGTGGAGGGAAGAGAAAATAATATTTTAATAAAAGATGGGGTTGAGTTGAGTTGTTGATAAAGATAGTCTTAGATCTTCTGGCTTCCATCTAGTAATCACCGGTGGCACCCTTGCAATCTTAGTCGCAAAACGATCACATATTTTTATATACATATAGTGTACACGACTACACAAAAAACTATATCTTTAAGAGATTCATTAATTCAAACTTGATGTTATAACTGTTTAAGGGTTAAGTAAATGCTAGATAATTACCCGCATAACGGCGACGATGTATTGTAACGTCTATTTGTGTGTTATTTTTTATGTACATATGGGCGTATAGTAAGTAAGATGGAAAGAAGTTTGCGGTTTTAATTATAGTTGAGTATTTAAATATTATTAGACTTCATTACCTTTTATAAGTAAGGTGTTATAGTCTAACAATATTGCATACTTTTTATATTTTAAACTTTAAGCAAATATATTTTCTCTTTATATTTATTACTAGACGAGTACCCGTGCATAACAACATAATTTTATAGCGAAAAATGGTTGTAGTGATAAAAAAAAAAAAAAATCTATAGGTTATAAACTAAAAATAATAAAAGTTTAAGGATTTGGGGATTAAACATAATGTTTTGAAACCTGGTTCGACCCATAAATCAAGTTTCAAACTTTAGCTCAGTTCTTTCGTGTGTTATAACTCATTTCAAAGACTATAATGTTTTCAATTTTACAAATGGAACACATTCAAATTTAAATGAAAAAAGTGCGCAAATAGATGTTCGTTACATTAGTTTGAAAGTCAATTACACTAATATTTTTCCAAATGCCACAAGCTTTCAAGTGTGTTCATTTTTCATGTTTGACCAAAGTAAGTGTTTTCACTTTTCATGATTGACCATTTTTGCGTTATAGATAGTATATATAAATATATATAGATAAAAGTATTTAAATATAAATGACACAACAACGGCAAAATTAAAAAAAATGTTATGAAAGGGAAGCATTTTCGTACAATCGTACAGGTAGTATTTACTTACCATAACCATATAAATGTGACTGTGTAGTCATTTGGAACCCGAAATAATAATTGTTGGGCAATTAGTGCATAGAGTTGAGATCAATATAGAACTCATATTTGTCATAGAACAAATGAACCAATCATAACCCTCCATTTTTTATCTAAATTAATACAAAATCATTTTCCACATTTTTTTTAAAACAACATATCTTACAAACGGTAAATCTTCAAAATATAAAAAATACACCATCGTGACGAGAATTAAATTATCTTTCTATAGATATGCACTTTTACATATTTTCGACAAACATTTTTTTCAAAAATTCCGTCCGAAAAAATCATATATGATTTTAAAAAATCATGTATGATTCGATTTTTACGAATCATATATGATTTTTACAATCATATATGATTCTCAAAAATCATATGTGATTCGTAAAATCGAATCATATATGATTTTCACAAATCATATATGATTTTTGTTGACCGAAATTTTGAAAAAAAAAAGTTGTTAAAAATATATAGTAGTGCATATCTATAGAAAGATAATTTAATTCTCGTCACGATTGTATAATTTTTATCGCGTAACGATTAACGGTTTGCGAGATATTTAATTTTTTAAAAAAGGGTGAAAGTTTATCATAATAAAAAAATGAATGGCTATTATTGGTTGATTGGATCTATGGTAAATTTTGGTTCTATATTGAACTTTTGCCTTAGTGCATAAGTAATGAAAATTAAGCATTCATTTCAACTGCGACCGGCTACCTTTAATTGCAGAAGTTGAGAGTAAATAAGTGTATTGTGTGTGTATGTTTTCGTATTTGGTGTTTATGGGTGGTTGATCAGCCACACTTACATGACATCCTCATTTAAGTACCACATTGAGAATAAAGCATCTCTTATTTATTTATATTTATATTTATATTTATATTTATATATTTATTGGTATTATGCACTTGTACGTCTATGCAAGGATATTGATTAAATAAGTGTGCGACATATGTTTAATGTTTTAATTCGTAAACAAAAGTTTGAGAACTGATAATGTAGGTCATGTATAATATTAAGAATGTTAAATGTCTTATTGTCTAGATATTCAATATACTTATACTCTTTATACACGTCGTATGATATTAAAGCTCAAGTGATGAAAAATTGAAAAATAATGAGTTTATTTGTTTCTGTTACATTAACAAGCTGATCACTGTTGATGAGCCCAAAAAGAAGTTAGTGCAAAGTCACCCCTATGATTATTTTAGGATCATATATTATGTCAAACCTTTATATAGAACTAAAACCATTTCACTATCGTGCACAGATATGATACGATGTGCTATCATTATCACAGTAGAGTCATTAAAGTTTTGCTTGAGAGTTTGCTGAATCATTCCAACAGTTGCAGTGTCGACTGTTGCAGCTTCGTCAAGTACTAAGACTTTGGTTTTCTTGAGTAGTACACGCCCTAGACACACGAGCTGTCGTTGACCCACACTCCAGTTCTCTCCATTCTGCGCAACTATAGTGTTTCATTTAAAAAAAAGAAACTGGTGAATATATCAAAAAGCTGAAAACGCTTAATGTAAAGACAATGGACAAGACCTGGCGAGTCTAGCTTCCATTCCTTGCTCCTCACTTCATCTCCAAGTTGACACTTATCGAGCGCCTAAAGTAACAGATATTGTTAAGATTTTATGGGATGTGTTTGGGATCGCTTGTTAAAAGTACTTATAAGATAATTGTGTGTTCTCATCAGAAGGACCCGATACGTGCCAATAGAACAAATAAGAGAAACAGTTTTGAGGGTGTGTGACGGTGCTTTAAGGGTTTTTGGGATTGTTAATTTTAGCGCTAAGCTGCTTATTATCTAAGCAGATAAGCAGTTTTAAGTGTTCGGATAAAAGTGTAACTTTTGCAATCTCTTAAGTATGTATCCTTTTAAAATACACATAGCTCTTTAAACCTGATTATTTCTAGGACGAATTAAAACAGAAAAGTGATCCCTTTATTTTGCCACCGAGTTCCACAATTTAACCAAAAAACAGTGAACATCTTAGTATACATTCATTTTTTTTTATCAATCATAGCAACCATATCAGAATCAAAGTTTCTACTATGGATATATAATTGAGTTTGTATTGTTAATATTTGTATAAGAATGAAAGTATGCAACTATTATCAGTATAGGCAATATGTGAGATCTGAAAAAACAGATCGAAGCTAAGTGACGATGACCTCAGAAAGGCAACACGTGAGATCCTCAAAGAAGTTGACTTCAATACGGTGAGAATCTTGTATAATTATATGTGTTCATAATGCTCGATCACCCTCTTTTTTCAGCAGTTAATTAATGATTTTTGAAATACTTTCTCTGTTATGTAGGCAACCTTACTGATATTCTCAAGCAGATTGGTAAGCACCCTCATTCCTCATTAGTAAATACTTATCAATGGTTGCTATGTTTTATTTTCTATTTGTCAATCGGGTAAAGTAAAATTAGAAAAGACTTAAAGTGAACAAGTCAAACGGGTCAAAAGTTGCCAAATTGTACTTTCAATGCAACCAGCTTTGGCCCTTCACCCGACCACCAATTTTGTTGTCTATAGTCATCAGTGTTGGGCGGCTTTACTTGGGTGTGCAGTGGTAATGCCGCTTCGTATGCACCATACATGACGTGAGCGCATAAATTATAGGGTAAATCGCCTACCTGTTGTTTGTTTTCATTATAGACCCATCTATGGTTTCAATATCGAGACTCAAATGCTTCTGTTCTGTCTGTTGGTACTTCAAAGCCAAGGGCTTATATTTCGTGCAGGGCTGTGCAGATGAATATTATCATCTCCTTCAGTTAGTAGTGAATCATGTATTGTAACCTTGTATGTGTCCGAAATGAAAGGTTTGATGAGGAATATTGGAGGAATACTACTAGAAAGTGGACTTTCAGCGACAGATTTTCCGACGGATACTTTTCCGTCGCTAATTTACCGACCATATTCCTACAAAACAGCGACAAGTGTGCTTTTCCGAGTAACTTCCGACGGAATTCCAAGAGATTCGATTGTTGTCGGAAATCCGTCAGTAATTCACATAACATACCATCGAATTTCCGACGCCATTCCGACATTTATATTTATTCATCGCTAATCCGTTGGAAATGTTTTAATTTCTAAAATCTTTTTATTTTTTTAATATTTCCGTTGGAAATCCGTCGGAAATAAATAATATTTCTGACGGATTTCCGACGGAAATATTAAAATCTATTATGTGCATATATGGTATGTTAAACTATGTCGACTCGTGTTCCAACTTAACCATTTTTTGGATTACACTATTCGGTGTAAATTCAAATCAAATTACGAGTACCAGTTATAATCTAATAGTGTTAAAACCGTTTTCTATTTTTCCAATTTCTAATTGTTACATTACTCGTATTTGGCTAGAACTATAAAAAAATTCTAGAAGAATATAATACCGGCTTGACCCAGCGGTTTTAGATGTTTTTCTTTACGAACTCTTCAAATTTGGTTATTTTTTTCATTTGTCATAATACCGGTTTGATCCGGCGGTTCAACCGTTGAACCGTTGACTCGACCGGGTAACTAAAAACCCAAAATTTTGGCTCCACCATATCATGTTAATATAATTTTGTTTCGAATTACAAATACGAAAAAAGTTAATAAGACAAGTGTTAAATGATACGCAAAAAGTTAATATTCCCAATCTCATTTATTATTAACTTATTAACAACAAAATTATCAAAAACTTTTTAAAACTTAATAAAATCTTCACTTTTTTCCCATGACACACACACTTATTACAATTAAAACTTCACTTTTTTTAAACAACTTATAAAATACACACACACTTTCAATTAAGTAAAACTTATTACAATTAAAATACACTTTTTTAAAAAACTTATAAAAGACACTCCAAACACACTTATTACACTTTTTTTAAAACACTTATAAAATACAGTAAGGTTGAGAATATTCTCAACCTTACTGATTTTTGAAATACTTTCTGCATTTTTTTTAGTTTGATGTTGATGACATGTTTAGTTGTGTATCTAAAAAATGAATTTTAGAAGATCAGTATGTGTTTAGCATGTGATAGATGAAAATTAGTTGTCAAGTATGTGTTAGCATTCAAAAAAATGAAAATTAGATGTTGAATATGTTTTCAGTGTGCGGAAAACGAAATTTAGACGCTAAATATCGTGATTGATGAGATTTCTGTCAAAATAGTTAGTTCATTCTCATGGTTAGCATAATATTAATGTGATTGGGATATTCACTTATTAAAGCTAAAGCGTTTGCCTGTTCTATATATGTTAGATAATGGCAGGCCTTTTACGCATGGCAAGTGTTTGATAAAATGCTCTAGGGAAATGTTGTGGCAAATTAATTGTTTAATGCATTACAAGGCTTTATTGCAGGACTCCATATATATGGCAAAAGTATAAGTTTCTTAGATCATTATGTTCTGTTTATTGCTTTATCATTGTTATGTTAATGTGATGAAGCATAAAACTAATTCTGATACTGATGACAGTTCTAATAAGGATATTAACTAAGAAAAAAAGTGAAAGACTTATAAATAGTCAACTTTAGCTTATATGGATTTGAATTGAACTTGTATCCATGATTACTAGGCACACACCACACATATGAGTTTTGTAGTAAGCCTGCAAATGAACTTGGCCTAACATTGTTTAAGTTAAGTATATGAATCAAGCTTGATAAGGTACTACCCACATGCATACATCTTATAAGCAAACCTGTTTGGACTCATTTGCAACTTCAAAGCAAATGATATTGTCTCATAAATAAAAAAAGGCAGAATTTATACGTTGAAATCAATGATCATGTAAATTGTGATTTGAAGTTGCTTTGGCTGACTTAATGTATCTTAGATGCTTTGGTGGTTGTCTTGATTTGGTTCATCTTCTACAATGGATATGGGAACTTTAATAAGATCAGCAAAAGGTAACATTATTTTCCCCTTTTCACGTCTTGCTATCTGCTATTATGTTAGTTTTGTATGAACCAAATGTGTTTTTAAGCAGATTTTACTGTATTAAATTATTGATTGAGAAAACAATATATGATGCTAACAATGGTGTAACATGTGCAGGGTACAAGCACATGTGACCTACATGTTTCATCCCATGACACTCTATATCCTTATCGCTAAAGGTACTAGTTTCAGGTTTTTATGTTTTTCGCTAATTTCTAAGTTGAACGAAATGATAGGAGAAACAAAGCACTTATTATCAAACTAAGCCAACCACGTCCTGGTTCAAAGGATCTTCATTTACCAACTCAATACTCGACGCCGTTCTTCATCCAATGTTGGGTATGTTTATGGAAACAACTACAGTCGTATTGGAGAAACCCTCCTTATAACGCTTTGTTTCACATTCAGCACTTCATAGCAATCTTGTTTGGTAAAATGTGAAACACAAACTAAATATGCTATGTCGTACGGAATTTGGACTGTTATACTTAGAGTTTATGCATATATTACAGGGAACAGATGCATGATCTAAGTAATGCAATGGGTTCGCTATACACGTGGGTTCTCTTCATAGGGGTCCAAAACGCATCCGCGGTGCAACCTGTTGTGAACATCGAAAGGACCGTCTTTTATAGAGAATGAGCTGCTGGAATGTATTCTATATTGCCATATGCCTTCGCTGAGGTATCTCGCTCGTATGTGTTTGTTACAGACGCGCACACACACACGATTGTCAATTTATATTAAAAAATGTTACTCCTTCGTCATGAAATATATATCTGCTTTCTGTTATCAACAGCAAAGGGAAGTTTGAAGGTTTAACCACACTTGTAGATATAGAAAACCTAAGGCTAAGTTTTCTATTATATATAGAGACCTCCTCATTGTAATATGTATTTTGGTTAGATTATTGTTTATTTCACGTTTTTTCGTTTGCCTATTGTTAGGTGGGTACATGATGTATTTGTGCAGGGCTTTTTGCTCTTAAATACCCAACGATAATAACACATTTATGAAGCCACGTCCCATTTACCATATGTAGACTTATTTTGCTACAGGGAGTATATTTCATAATGCCGTTATGTAATCATTTGTTAACTAGTATGTACTAGACATTTATAAAGTAATTTAGGTAGATTGTGTGTGGTTCATTTGTTTTAATGTAACTGGTGCATATAATTTGGTAAAGATCTAAAGAACTTTGGGAGTGTTTGACATTATGTTTTAATAGTTATTATGTTCATTCTTCTTGGTCAAAATATTATTAAGCAAATGGTATCATTAGTTTGAGCTCAGGCCATTCTATTTGTTTTATGTTTTAGCAAAGAAACTGATAAATACAAATGTGCAGGTACGAACTTACTAAGAGTTATATAATGGATGACCAAGCTACAAACTTTGGAAGAGACAAGAAGACTTGGAAAGTTACAACACAGAAATGACAACATGAGTGGAAAGACAGATACGTGCAGTTACAACGAAAAGTCGAACGTAAAGTGCAGGAAAACATACAACGAGAATTGGAGGTGAATGCTCCTGAAGAAGCTCGAGAGAGAGAGAGAGGCAACAAAAGATGAATGACATGAACTTGGTGTTAAAGAAGTTGTGCAAATCACGCCCCCTGCCCTCCGTAGTTGGATAACGTCATATCATTTTGAATACTTGGATTAAATACTCTAATTTCATCTAGAATGTTTTGAATGGTTTAATTTAGATTTTGATTTGGTTACAACTTTTGTTATTTGAATGCTAAATTTTCGTAATTGATCTATTTAGTATTAATTATCCATTTTATTTATTAGTTTCTTTTTAGCCATTTTAGATACAGGATTACAAAATCTGAGCATTAAGCTGTGAAATTATTTGTATCTCTTCGACAGATTTGTGACCCTTTAGCGACTACATTTTTCTGACAGATTTCCTACAGACATTTTACCGACGCTGTTCCGACAAATATTTACCGAGAGACTTCCGACAGAAAAATAACCAACAGAATACCGACGCATGTTTTTCGTCGGTATTTCCAACAGAATTCCCACTGACAGTAATTACCGACCATGGTTTTTCCGACAGAGTATTTATGTCGCAAATCTGTTGGAAACTACTGTTACCGACGGATTTCCGACAGAAAAGTCCGTCGCTGAAGACCTGTTATGTAGTAGTGATAGAGAATCTTGTGTAGATGACAACTTATATATGGTTTTCCGTATTACTTCCATTAGCTACACAAGTCATGTCACTTGTGTCGTGATTGGGAGCGTTGCCTGGGGTACATATAGAGGGAGCAAGCAGAACTTTATTTGTCACAATTGGGAGCGTTTGGTTTGATGGTGGATCACCATAAGTGTGGTTTGGTATGGTTGAGATCTTGAAGAGAGTCCTTTGTGAAGCTCCTCTTTTTGTTGCTTTAGAGTTTAGAGTATGCCTTACTTTCTGTTAAGGCTTTATATTTTATTTTTTCGTTATCTTTTTTTACTTTGGCAAAAATGAAAATGTATTGGAATGAAACCAACTCCAACCAATTTGAAGAGAGGCACAAATAAGAGCACCAGATAATTGGCAAACAATGAATAGACCGAATTACACTTTGGAAAAAGTTTATGAAAAGTCACTTGACCGAGCAGAAAAATTAAGTCATGAACACTTGATTGTTGATACCACCAATTTGGTAACCATGTTTAACCAATAGGTTAACCAGTCACTTCTCGAAAAGAATAAACTTATTACTCATTTTCATATGCACAGAAAAACACTACCTAAATACCCAAATAACTCACGACACATGTTTGTTGTTAACTCCCTAAACTATTCAAGTTGGTCTCATTTGCTAATTTACTAACATAGGTTATAGTTATTCAAATGTGATCCGTCTAAAATTCTAAATAACTCAAACGAGTGAATCAGAGTCTCAAAAAACTGAGACGATTATACTGGCAACACCTTTCCCGATTCATCCTATAGATTTTTATGAGCTTGGAACTTGCAAACAAGTTAAAAGTGATCAGACTCACTTTAGACCATCTAACATGTTTTCAAGTCTTGTTCAGATTGCCACAGCACATTTATAAAACTGAACTAAACAAGCTAAAAGGAAAACTAAAAGGGCCGCTGTCAGCAGCCAAGATCCAAGCAGGCCTTTACCTAGTTTTAACTTAATACTACAACGGCACTACCAGGTAAGAGAATCGCATATCACCTTGCTTGCAAGAGTATAAGCAGGCCATAGGATTTTGACACATATTACTGTAAGCAAATCACGGTGTCAATCGCATAATCAAGCACATTGACAAGATCAAAAGCAACAGCCACATCAGCAAGATACACATGCAAGTTTGGTTTCAAGGGTAAATTTATTGATTCAAGTGGTTAAGTACATCATCCCTTATGGATATATAATATAACTAGAATCACCATATGATATCACAAAATTAAAGTCTGAAGCATGTCATAAGATTACTAGAATCAGCAAATGTCATGGACATGTTTTCATAATCCTAATATTACATGCCTAATAGTCCTCCATAAAGATAATAAGATGTTTAAATGCCAATAGTCTATAAAGATAATATAAGTTAACTATATAAGCATAGCATAATGTTACTTTGCAGAAGTGCCTTCACAAGTCCCATCTTCAAACTGAAAAGCACACATGAAAAGAACGTTAGCAGAAGTGTGAAACGCTGAACATAAACGGAGTAAAAAAGATCAATAGCATTAAAATGTAAAAAACAACAATCAATGAACAATGTTTGGATGCATAGTTCATGAAGTGATAATTGGATTTAAAAACCCTATGGCCTACTGATTCCTAGAGCAAAATATTGAAAATTTCACTAGCATTGATGCTCTTTTTCATCTAGCTACTTGCATTCCTAAATCCTAAGTAACAAACAATAATCACTATTAAGAAAATGAAAGAGCCATACAAATTTACACAATCCAGTTCAATCTACCCACATTGATAAAAATAAAAAAAAATAAAAAATAAAAAAAAGAAAAAGAAAAAAAAAAGAAACACATAGACATAAAATATAAGGCCACTTATATTTTGACTTATTTGACAAATATAAACGCTTAAAAAGGATATACCACTCACAACGATCAAGCATATCATGATCCGGGTCATCCTGAGTTTTAGAAACACTGAAAGTTGTACACTTGGTCAAACATGGAAAAACAACACCCTTCAAGGGGACCAAAACAGTCCCGGTAACGTTTAACAAGATCCTGACACCGAAAGAGTTCACGCATCTTTTCGTTAGTCTCATATTGCAAGAGCCAGTCTTCCACAAGAGCCTTCTTAGCATCAACTCCTTTAGAATCATTCCTCAATGTAATCCTCTTTAAAAGCTTCAAATATTTTTCTAGCTTTTAAAATATGTACTCTCTTCCCTGGTGCTAGGTGGGTCATTCGGTAACACATCCACAGGACAATCAGACCCCCGACATTTGCCTGGAACACAAACCACACAACAAGACATAATGATGCTTTTTTCGATGCCCTAATCCCCCAAACCCTTATTTTCTTGTGAATAAACTGATAAATGTAAGAAGAGCTAGAGAGATTAAATCTACCTTAATTTCCGAGACCACCTATTCCAACAAAGATGACAAAATAATCGCCATGCCACATGCCACACACTCCTTTCATGGCCAAAATCCATGGCTTGTTGATCCTAATGTCTTCCCGCCACTTCTTTGGGTGAATTAAAGTGTTTGGGTTTGAGTAGCTAGAGAGAATGAATGAATGCAGTGGTGAAATAAAATGTGTTTGTATTTATAGGGGTGTATTAAAGGAGGGTGATGAGAGCCAATGGGAGTGAAGTGTGCGGATCGGGAAGGAGGGCCGTTGGATTGAAATACATCTTGTGGCTGGTATAGATTTGTGTTTGTTAGGGAGGGAGGAGTGGAAATTTCCAATACTACCCTAACACTACCCTAACTAGACGGAGTGCTACCCGATCCTACCCTAACACTAAATTTCATAAAAAGACAAAAAAAAAAGAAGAGAACAAAGCTGATGTTGAGCGGGTTCCGAACTCGAAATAGTACCCGATTTATGGTACCCGAACTAGTAGGAATGGTGTAGCCCACTACCCGATTGCTACTCGATTGAAGCTAGAGCTCCACTCCGTGATGCCTTATTGTGTGTATTTTGGTGAAGAATAATAGGGATGAAAAAGAGTAGTTGAGTGGTTTAAATTTCTTGGTGGTTGACAAGTAAATACTCCTGTATTTATGTATGTTTGGGTGGTGTGATGCATGTGGCAACGTGGTTAAAAACCCACCCTCTATTACTAGATGAAGTGCCAGCTTGACTTTGACCCATCAGGGGTAGATGGAAGAACAGAAGAAGCCATCATCAGCTCATGTTTAGATTTGGATTTGGTAAAAAATAGGAGGGATACAATATGTAAATGATATAATATTACGGAGTATTATTTTAGAAAAATATATCAAAAATTAATAATTAAATTTATTGTTATAAAGTAAGTTGTAAATTATAATAAGAGATTGAGATTAAAAGATGGCTTAGTATTTAAAGAAAAAGAGAAAATATGTCAGTAAAGAACTTGTAAACCTCCTTCTTTGGTCTGGATACTTGTATGAAAATTTTGTGGCACTAAAACCAAATAATTGGGCTCACTTTTTGTAAAAACAAAAATTTGCCCATTTGGATTGCTCATTGAAACTGTAGCTTTAGGAGTTGTTTGGGAATGTGTGTTTAAACTGCAGGTTGTAGGAGTTGTCTGAGATTTCTTATTGAAACTGCTTATGGGGTTTCTTAGGATAGCTAAATGAAACTGCTTATTCTCTATAAGAAGTTTCAGTAAGCAATACCAAACAGCCCCGCTGCAGTTTCAATAAAGAATCCCAAACAGCCCTGTAACTATTCGATAAGCAAGTCCAATCATTATAAGTTACAAACCAGCACCTATAAATGTAATTTAAGAATAGTCAAAATGCGAATAGTTAGAAATTGTAGAAAACCCGATAAGTAGTTTCATGGTTGATCAAAATAAGTTGCTTATGCTTTATAGTACAAGATGCCGCTCCAAAAAGGCAAACTGGTAGTTTTGAGTGCTTGGAACTGCTTACCTTCCAATAATCTATACATGAGCAGAATTTGAAACACTCAAATACAAACAACTGCTTATCTAACTATTGTATTTTGTTACAGCTTAAGCAAATAGATTTACTGTCTCATGCATTGGATATCGTAACAGCTGATAATACGCAGCTTTAATAAGAAATCCCAGACACCCCCTTTAGACATTGTATCAGACTGTTGACTCGCTTCCATTGTTCACCTTTCAATGTTCAATCAGTTAAGTACTTGCTTTACCAATCTGATTATTTTGACCATACACAATCCAAAAGTCATAAACATTTCTACCAGAACACTAAGAACCGAATAACTTAGTCTAGATAAGAAGTTTTCACTTCCAAATAGTAGTTAGATAACAAATACCAAACACCCTCAAAACTGTGTGTATCTACTATACCGAAACATGATGAACAGATACAAAGTTTTGAAAAGCAATCCCAAACACCTCTAAATCTGAACTAGAACATAGAATATATATAAAATTGTGAACTTCAATCCCATGTCCCAAATACACGTAAAATTTTAACGTCCAAGATTTTTTTCGTTTACATCACCTTACAACGAAGATTGGCTAAGCAAAAGATCAGAAGCAGATAATGTTCCTGACTTATCAAAATCTAGCATTTCAAACTCGTCCATGATAGGTGTGATGTCATCTTGGCTGATCTTCCCCATCTCTTTTAGCTTATAGATGACGAACTCAGCAGCCCTGTTCGGATATTAAAAAATAAACAGCATATAAGAAATTTATCAAGCTATTATGTAAAAAAATGTAAGCGTTAAGTACTTAAATCAGTTAGGCAGACTTACACGACGATTCCATCACCGTCAAAATCAGCAGCCTCGAGATCAGAAGCTGTTGTTTTTCTTTTAAGAACCCATTTGACCAATGACCTTTGCCTTCTTTCGGTATGTAGCAAAGCGAACATAAACAACAACTGAGCTACATAAACCGTACCCGACAAAATCCACAGTGAAGCAAACACACGTCCACCTGTTGTTGAGAAACATTTACTTATATAACCAAGCCCGGTAAGTGATGCAACAACACAATAGAACGCGTTAACAAAGTCCAAATCTTCAACCGAAAGCAACAACACCGTACCAGCAGCTACAAGTACCAAGAGCAACAATACCAAAATTATACATTTGTTTCTCACTTTTTTTGTTTTCATCTTTTTAAGAATATCAACTTCGCCAATTGTTTCATTTAAATGCATCGCTCTTACTAACAAATGTTCTTGTTTCTCCACTAGCAAATCCGCTGCTTTAGTTAAAACTAACCCGACTACAAGCATGCCCGAGACAACAAATAGACACGCAAGTAGTATTGTAAGATGACTATCAGGAACAAGGTCTCCATATCCGACTGATGTCATTGTTACAATAGTGAAATAAAGTCCATCGAGTACATTATTTGTTTTTTTTCCTGAAATTTGCTTTCTCAGAAGAGTAAAGCAAAGGGTACCAACAGCCAAGTATACAGACACTACAATGACTGCTTTCCAATAGTTCGGGTAAAAGTGGTCGAAAACAGACTTTGGGTGTGGTTTAGGTAGTGCGTTGGTACTTTTGATACTAGAAGGAAAAGAATCGGCAAGTGGAGCACTTTTGATTCTTCTGAATCTCCGTCTCTTGAGTGAAGCTATTTGATCAGCAAGAGGTGGCGGCTTTGTTGATCCGTTTTGTGAAGCGTGCTTTTGGCCATTAGACGTCATCACAAGAACTTGTGTGAACACAATATGGGAGCTCTATAAGACAAGTTAAGTTAGAAAATTTGCAGAAAGTTTCGCGGCAAATCGTATTACAGATTACAAAAGTGGTGCTATAATAGCGCAAAATTGTACTTAATGTCCCAAAATAAGTGTCCACCGGGAAAAAAAAATACATGACTATAGAAGTAAGCAATTTTTGCACTCTCTTAAATATATACCCTTTTGAAATACACACAGCTTTTTAAATCTGATTTTTTATCTATGACAAACTAATATAGAAAGGTGAACAGTAAAAATATCAATATACTTATCATTTTTTTAAATCAATCTTAGCAACCACATGGAAACTTAAGTTGCTACTATTATCAGTATAAGATGAACAGATGTTTATATTACTGGTACAAATTGAAAGTTTCTTGCTATATTTGGTAAGAAACTACATATGTTGCTGATATAAAAAGTGTGTATGCAGCTATTTCTAGTATTTAAAAAAGTACGTTGCTATTTATACAAGTAACCCTATTTCAAGACTGTAAAACAATTTCATAATGAACTTACATATGAACTGAAGCAGGACTGCAGAAGTCGTTATGTCGAATTCCAGACCACTTTCCAGCCCAAAAAAATGTACTTTAGACACTAGACAGTGACCTTGTTCTAAGCAGAAAGTAACGACTGCGCGAAAACAATCTAGCTCCTAAGAAAGGGTCTGATCAAGTGAAAGTTTTAAAAACTTTTCGGATTCTTTGAAGAAGATGTATGAAGATAGCATTAGCAAAAGCTAGTACACTTTTATATATACTTGCCTTGGTGTTTGATCAATACTACAGTATAAGTATCAACCACATTTTTATTATCAGGTATACAAAGTAGACTTTCAAAGTATGGGCATGTTTTTTTAAAGGAAATTATTGGTCTCTTCATGAAAGCATCTTTCAATATCACAGATCTAGAAGCAGGAAGGACAGTAATGTGACTTTTTGTGGGACCCACTGGTTAACTCATGTGTTTCACTTTTAACCTTAGTTTAGACTACTGGCGACGACTTTTAAGTGTTACAGTATGTTTTTGGTTTAGACCGTGTATATATCGTAGATGAACTTTAGGTTTTTTAAAGAAAAAGTTGACAAGGGGTGTCAATTTCTGGTACGACGTTTGTTAGTTTAGCATCAAGTATAACTATGTAATAAATGGTTTGGGTAGGGGCTTCGTGTCTCAGGGTTTAAATTTGGTTGATATTGGTAGCACATTTAAGTTTTGAGTTGACATGCCGACACGGGTGAACCTTACATTGGGCCACCTGTGGCACGTGTCACATATGACTTGACATTGTGAAGTAGAAGTTCTTTATAACCCAACTCTAGTATTACAAAAAAAGTCTGGTGAATTTGAAGAAAAAAAAATAAAAATAAAATAATTTGGCCTAATTGGCTAATTAATATGTCATGTTCCATAGTAAGTTTGTTAACTTTTATACGACATTTTTTTTTTTTTTTTAATGAGCTAGAACTTTGGTTGAAAAAATAATTGTACCACACATGCTAAACTATTATGGATCTGTAACTGCATGCTGGCATATTTAGCTATAAACCCTTTTATCATCATACGCGACAATTAAAAAGACTCTTTATGAACTTGATCCATATTTTCGAATAGCATAATTGTTTAGAGACGCCTTAGTCATTATTTGTTCCTCTCCTTTAAAGGCGTTAAAGTTAGAAACTACTAATACACAACAATGGAGCCGAACATTTAACTTAATGTGTGTTTAAGTTGGATCATACTTACCATGTTGGGATTGACCTAGTGGTGTCTTTCAACCTCAACGTAACATGAATTGCTATTCGTAATTGGGTTTTGGTAACATGTGCATCGAGAACATGTTTAAGAATATCTAAAAGGAAATTTTTAGTGCGTTTAATTAGAAAATGTGTTTAACACATTTTTCACTATAGAATTGTCATTTTTATTGTTAGGTGCAAAAAGTTTAATTACCGGTATTCCAAACCGGTTGTCTTTCCATAATAGTGGAAAACATATATGACTCACTTAGCAGTTGTGGTTATGAAATAACAAAGATTGAACCTTTTACCTTATGCTTGTTAGATGCAAAGATATATCATCCATTTCAAACTAAGCTTATGCCATTGGCTATATTTATTGTATTTTACAATAATTGTTCATATTTTGTCTCGAAACTAACATTAAATTCACTTTTATAATGAAAAGGGAATATGGATATCGAATAGACTTGTGCACCCACATTGCTTTACTAAAGAAATGAATTAAAAATAGTGATGTTTAACTACGCCACTAAATCTAAGACTAGAAGGTTAAAGGTGTGAGAATGAAATCAGCGACAACCAGCGACAACCAAAGTCACTTAGTTATCCTTGTTGCCTCACAAATTTACTCAGTGACTTTCGGTTTTCAAGACACAATTCAGTGACCAAGTCACTGTAACAACTCGTAAATTTCTTACCTGCTTTCGTGGCTATATATTCCTTTTTTCTCCTCTCGAACTATAATCGCGACAAGTTACGAGTTATATTTTTTTTTTATGAAATAAACCTCGACACATTCCATCTGGCTTGTTCATCGTAAATGTGAATTAAAAACTCAAAATGCACTGTTGTGACTTGATCAAACTTACCTCGACCTCGACATTATTATTTTCATAAAGAATATTTTAGAACAAAAAACCAACAGAAACTCTCCCTCCCTGCGACTTTGGAGATTTTCTAAACCCTAAATCGTTCCACCCTTGATCTTCAATCTGTCAATTACAATTCTGACTAACGATTGGATTATAATCTATACTACATTATAAAGCATTTGGGACTTCCTATAAAAGGAAGTCTTAAAATTGTAAGACAAAAAACATTACTATAAAAGGAAAATTAGAAAATTAGAGTAAAATTTGAAAATTTAAGTCTCATTTAAACCATATAGTAACCTCATCCAATAATTAATATATTTTAATAGAATTGTTTATTAGAAAAGTTCACTAAACTTATAACCACCAATTTAATGCTAAAATTTGAAAAATAAAAGTGTTAGCTATTTACATTATTAATAATTTAGACGTTCTACTTTTAAAAAACATATATCTACTACGTTATAAAGTATTTGGGACATGCTAAATAAGAAAAGCTTAAAAGGAAAAACATTTGCTCGCCACAAAAATAGTCACCGGGTACCCGCCGCCGCATTGCGCGGGTAACCTTCTAGTCATCTATGATCTATCTTAATTCTTAATTGGTTATTGGTCTGATTCTCAATCCTGTTTGGTTCTTTTTAGGGTTGTCTCTTTCGCATCTTAGGGTTTTTTAGGGATCGGTTCATTGTTTGCTCTTTATTCCGAATCATTGTAGTTTGAACTGATCATTATTATGGGTTGATTATTGTCCTTTATTGCTTATAAACCCTCGGTTGTACCTAGGGTTTTACACGGTTTTGTTGAAGATTAGACGTTAGCTTCTTGGTTATCTGGTTATGCTTGTATTCTAGGGTTTGTGGTGATGGATAATTTGGGAGAGTCGTATCTTTGAACCTTCACGTTAGGTTGATATTAACAATATTACGATTCAAGTGTCTTTGAGCGCCTCAATCGTTGGATTCGTTGTCGTATGTGACTATGAGGAAACACAAGAAATCTAGTAGGAATGTTGTTGAGGATTCACATGTCTCAGGTGTGGAGTCCTCTCTTAAGAGTAAGCATGATCTTATTGCAACTTTGTTTGGCGTATCTCTTAAAACACTAGAGGATATTGATGCTTTCACTAATGGTTTGGATCTTTGGTATAAATACGATGTGGGATGAATTGGATAATGATGTTCATAAGATGGCTAAGGATGCTGTCTTGGGTTTGTGGGAGGCTTTGGTCTGAACATAAGGCTAAATCTAATACCTCTATACCCTTCGAGTCTCCTATTGTCTAATCTATGGACATTAATACTAATGCTACATCCTATCTTGGAGCTACAGGTTTAAGGGATGTTCACCTAGAGGTGATACTAATTTTAGTCCCTTGGTTGCGAACACGTATTTGAAGGTGTTAACATTTCTATTCCCCGCAAAGTGGTTGAAAAAGTTAGTTCTCGTTTAGAACATACTTTATATGGCTATTTTATGGGAAGAGGATGGCGTTTCCAGTTGTTGAATACTATGCTAGGAATAACTAGGCGAAACATGGCCTAAAAAGGATTATGATGAATTCCAAAGGCTTCTTTTTCTTCAAATTTGATACATTGGCGGTGTGGAAATTTGCTGTTTTGGAAGGTGTTCCTTGGATGATACGCAAATCTCCAATTATTCTCAAGAAATGGTCTATGGATACTTGTTTGCGTAAAGAAGAATTGACTAGCATTCTGGTATGGGTTAAACTGCATGATGTTCCTCTTCAAGTTTTTGAAGAGGATGGTATTAGTTTGATTGCTACTTTTATTGGTAAACTTGTTATGCTTGATTCGTACACGACCTCTATGTGTAAGGAATCGTGGGGTAGAAGTAGTTTTGCTAGATGTCTTGTTGAGGTCAATTCGATCTTGATCTCGTGGAGGTTGTAACTATTGGTTTTCCTTCACTTTCAGGGGAGGGTTTTACTAAAGAGACTATCCGTGTTGAATATGAATGGAGGCCACCCGGATGTGGTATATGCAAAATATTTGGTCATATTCATGATCAATGTCCAAAAAGGTGGTGAGTTCTCCTGTTTTATCCAATTCACATGTTGTAACTCCTACTTGTGGTTCGAACAATGATGGATTCCAAATGGTGGGTAAGAAAAAGAGATCGAAGAAGGGTAAAGCCAAGTCTACGAATGGTAATCAGTTTTTTGGTCCATCTGTTACCAGAGATATGTCGGATATCCGCGAGAAGGCGCACCTAGTGAACCTACTAAGGGAACAAATACTATGGGTAATGCACCCACATCGTCGTCTATGTTGAAGTCTACTCGATCTACCTCTCAGGATGGTAATATTACTACATCTAATTAGTATCTGCCTTGGTGAGCGATGAAGATGAAGACGAAGAACATGTTACACATGTAAATAAAGAATCGGCTAACCCAATTACAGGTGAAAGTTCATCTTTCACGGTAGCTGCTGGTTAGCTAGGTTGCTTTGTTTCTTGGTTAAGTTCTTATGGCTTGTCATAAGTTCTAGTTTTTTTGTTATTTTAAGCAGCTTGTCTACGCTTGTATGTATGCTTTATCGCCTATGTAACGGGATGAGATATGGGACTTCACCCATATCCTTTGTACTTAAATGTTTTTTGGAGTAATACATTTACCAGGTCGTTTTGACCTTTTACCAAAAAAAATTTTTTTTTTACCAACCGATCCACCCTTTTCACCCTTGGGGTCGTTCCAACAGTAAACCCAATCCATTTTTTTTTCTTCTTCTTTGGGCCTGCACGTCTAATGCCCAACGCACCTTTGATTAACACAAAAGTTAGACTTGTGGTGCTTCTGTGGACCTTCGAGGACCAAGCACACCCATTTTATTTTGCTACTCAATATCAACTTGGCAATATTAAAGTTTACATGTTCTTTGTCTTCTGTGAACACCTCGAGACCCCACCCAAGCCTAAGTAAAACGCATCACAAATCCATTTATGTTTTGTAGTAAAGCTTGGCAAGCAACTTGTTGCTATGTCTTATTTCTTTTCTTTCGTTCTCTGACCCCAAGCGCACTTTTATATATTTTGATATCTCATGAAATGGCAAGTAGACTTAGGTACTAGTATCTCATTTTCTGTGACAATGCATGCTCATGCAAATCACCACCTTTTGGTCTTAATAAAACATGCGTGTACCAAGCAAATCAAAAGCAATATATGACACATGTTCTTCAACTGTTATGCGTGGGTGTGTGTAGTAAAAGGAAGAGACAAAAGACCTATCAAGCCACCCTAGATAAATATAAAACTAAGTCTAACCTATATTGACTAATTTGACTACATTGTCCATCTATGCTCCCCATGCTTCAAATTTGACTTGACAAAACCAAAATCATGTCCTAATCCTACTGCCACAGTCGAGCATGCTCAAGAAATGTCACATTACTTTCCTTCCATCTTGGAACTAGGTGTAGCATGCTTAAATTATAGGAGAAGCCATACCTATCTTCTACTATAAAATCCTACTCAAACACAACTCACACTTGACAAAAATTCATCACCTAAAAGAAAAACACCACTGTGGAAGCTAAGGAAGAAAATCTCATAGCATTGATCTCACTCATAAGCCTTAAGGAGTCCTTTGGTTAAACTCATCACGGGTATAATTCTTCAGAAGATATAGTCGGGTTACGGTCTAAACTTTGGCAAGCAAAAGGGTCATGAGTTGGGTATTTAAGTCTTAGTTAATCTTACTCGACATCTACGCTCGTCTCTAACACTCACTGTGAGCATGTAACTCTCTTCTACTTCTTTATTTTTATGCATGCATATACGTAAATTAGTGGCATGTTAATATGTTGAAGAAACTCAAACACTTTGTTTTGTTTCCTTTCAACTACACACGCATGTCCATATATATATATATATATATTCACTCAATACATGCTATGAAATATCAAATTTGTTATGTTAGTAAGGCTTGTGTGAAGTCTTCATTTCCATAAAACGTGTACACGAAACAGACTTAAACCATAGAAACATATGATAAAGTGAAACGCAAGTAATAGACCACAAATACTAAGGGAATGTAAATAATGACAACAAATTGTCTAGTGGCACACTGGTTGGGTCGTTACACCTCATGCGAGAGGTTACTAGTTCGATTCCAACAAGTGACAGTTTTGCCACCTTCTTTTTGTTACTCTTTTACAACTTTCACAATTTGGCAACTTAAGCCCCTCTTATTTGTATCACTTGCCAATTTACTTGGAACATTTATAAAGATGAAAACTTATATTAAAAATTTATATTTTCAAACCCCCAACTTTAACCAATTTAACATTTCCTAAAAACTTTTACAAATTTTAAAATGTATACTAATATTTACAACTTCAATCCTTAAGTTTGATGCATTTGACACTTTTCATCCTAAAATTTTTATAAGTTTAATAAACCTATATATGTTACTCCTTTCTCATTAAATAAATATGTTTTATATAACGACTTTATAAAAACAATTATTTTGATGACCTAGTGTTCATAACGAGAAGTATTACGTCAATAACTAACTAAATCTATAATAAATAATTATAAGTATATAATTATACAAAATCGTTATCCAATATCGACACACATTAAAAAGGAAATAAACCAGACGTTGTCATTATTCTGAGATTTGCCATCTCATTCTTAGGTCCGGGTTGGAGCCGCTATTATATCACACTTAATCTCTTTGAGCTTTAGCACTATTCGCTGAGGTGAGTATTCACAGCCCCTTTTTTATTGCTTTACTTATTTGGGGTGAAATGCATGAACATAAACTTAAATTGTTTTTATCTGAATTAGAACCTATTAATATATTTGAACCTTTTGATTTATATTGAACCCTTTTTGACTTAATTTGAACCCTTTAATATATTTGAAACCCATGACTTATATTGAACTCTATTTTGACTTGATTTAGACTATTTAATATATTTTGAACCCTTAGACTCTTGGACTTAATTATGAGCTTATTACTTGTTTGGACCTAATGGACCGTACGTCCTTGACCTAAAGTCTCCCCTGTTGAACAGCGCAAAGTCTCCCTTGTTCGGGCGGCTGAGTCTCCCATGTTGGAGCTGTCATTAACGATAGTATATAATACTTGTTATGATGTCTGTTCGTACATTCGCATTGTTAGTCCCGATTGGTTTGCCGTTCGCACTCTAATTATCGTACCGTTAAATGCGGCTTCCTTGTGCGGAGCAGTAGATAATATGGATAGCGCTATTAGAGGTCGGCCAACCTCTCATTCCCCTGTCTACGGAACGCATATTATTTATTTGTGGGGCTTTGCCGCATAACTTTATTATATATGAGGCGTTAATATGACCATAGGTGTAATGCCTACCAGACTTACTACTTGAAATATGAAAATGTATGTCAACTTATATGCTCTAAGTCTTGTATGGGCGAGACTTGTGACATGGTGAGTTGATAGGACATTTGCAAGGCAGACATACTAAAAAATGTTTTCGTACTATTTAAAGACTTTCTTAAAATTGGATTTTATAATATGTAAAAGGACTTTTATTAAAATGGCTTTTTATAATACATAAAACCTATCTCATTACTATTTTCATAGTTGACTCGTTTTCTCATGCATTTCAGGTGATCGTCAATAAGCATGATTTATGAAGTCTATTGCATAAAGGAGTCTTCACGTGTCATCTATGGTCATTAAGTATAATAAGATGTCTTTTGGAAACCAAGTTTTAAGATTTTATTGTCAAAGTCGGCTTGAACAATATTGTAACATTTTACTATTTCCTTAAATTTAAATATGGTATTGTACTATATATCTCTTGCGATGTATGTTGATTATGTTGCACCTCGCGTTTCCGCCTCTGGCAGGGTGTGACAGTCACCTAGTTTACAAATGAAGTGCTGTGGGGTCCTTATTCTTTTTATTATTTTTTTATTTTGTTTGTGAATTTATGTGAGGTATTTAGTGGAGTATGTGTTTATAAAGTGAGTATTATAATGAAATGTGATGGTAAAGTGACATTGTCTACAAATAAGTGGGAGTGTGAGCGAAAATAAGAGGAGAGAGAAAGCTGAAGTGGCACTGAGGTGTAAGGTGAAAATGTTGCTTTCTTGCCTTCTAGTCTAAAGAAAATATTACGCACTCATGGGACATGACTCGCTAAATTCCACATGCATAAACCATTTTAATTCACATCATTATAGATATTAAACTCCATTTTGGTCTTTAGAAATTTTTTTACCTAACTATACCTAACTAATAGAGGTAGAATAAACCAATCTTGTGGTTTTTAACATAAAACACACAAATAACACCAACACAATTGTAATTTGCCTAGTCGTGCGTGTTGAACATGGTTCACTTGATCGGCTTGATCAAGCTACAATCACGGCCAAGCTAAATTAGATATACAATCATTCACGACTTTGATACAAGTTTACCGTAGGACTGTATTATACGACACTCTTTTTCTGTAAACTTACATCTATTTTTAAAAAAAGTAGTTTACCATAAACGCGAATTTGGCGTTTTTATATATGACACTCGTTATTCAAAAGGAGAATCTGAAGTTGATATTGTTATGGTTGAAACTAATGATCATTTAGTTGACTAGGAGGTGTTTGATTTATAGGTATGGTTATACGAGAATAACTTTCATTCCTCTTGTAGTTGTTTGATCAGTCGATTTCATAATTGAAAATAAAACATATACCATTAAAACTAGGCATTTTCTATACCCACCAAAAGTGATGAGTTTGAAAACCCATTCCAAGTACTATACCAATACTGATTCCTAATATAAAGTAAACCATACACCCTTTAAAATAATTACTATCTCCGCCTTAAAATTATTGTTCAGTTTTGACTTTTGAATTCTTTTATTTTCAATTTTGTTTTTAAGTATTTTTGTTTGTATTATATAATATTTGATGAAAAATATACAAATAAAAATGTATATTTAAAACTCAATACTTTCATATATTTTGTATCAAATATTATATATATTAAAAAAAAAAAAAAAAAAAAAGATCAAAGTTGAAAAAAAAAAATTTTAAAGTCAAAACTGAGCAATAATTTTAAGACGAAGGTAGCAAGATTTATGAACTTATCATTTGATAAAATCTTCTTATTCTTACAAACGAAAAGAATTATAAGTGTAACCGTATAAGAACAAATAACACATGTGTTTTCCTACAAGAAAATCTACTAAATTATTATAAAAAAATAATTATCATTAGCCTAGAAGAAAGCTACGTAGTACTAATTAACATATTTGCTCAATACTCTTTTTTTAATTTCCACATGGACCGCATGTTGTAATCGTCGATAGGGCATGATTGGTTGACCTATTCAAGTTGCCAAGAATCCATTTATTAATAAGATTAAGAAAAGAAAAATGATTTGTAGGCTTAAGTAATGGACCTAAAAGAAAAAATGTGATTGGTGTATTTCAAAAATGATTATATTGGTGAATATGAGGAAATATAAATTGTGTATTTCAAAAATTGAATATATAAATGAGGTAGGTTTATTTGTAGGTCTATTTATTAATGCTTTTAAGAAAATTTAAGATTCGTTAGGATTGTGGGTGAGTTTGAAATTAAATTTGGTATTGGTTTAAAAAAATATGAAAAGAAAAAATAAAAATTATTTAAATTATATATTTGTTTATATGTAAATTGAGATATTATACGTTATTTTGAAAAAAAAAAAAATAAAAATAAAAAAACATGCTTTTAAAAAAAATAATAAAATAAAATACTATAATCTCATTGGTTGGATTTTTGAAAAGTCGATAGTATGTCATGGTATGAAAATAAATGGGATCTTTCATTCTATTACCTTTTGTCACAAAAGAAAAATCATCAAACGACTAACTTGTACTTTCTTTGAATCCATAACCCTTGATGCACCTATACCAAACGGGCCCTTAACCACAATATCATAATTTTTGCATAACATGTGTACCTCGTTTATTACTCGTGTAACTTGTTTAACTAAGCAGAGGTCAAACAGGTTTGCGTGTGGACTAACGAATCATGAAGTTCAAGCCCGAAAACAACATATTAACTAAAAGATGATGAAAACAAAATCTACAAGTTATAAATTAAAATCCAAATTCAAAACTAATAATAAAAATCAACAGTTGAATTTTCACCAGCATATTTAATCAGGTTGATGGGTTAATCTCATAGTTAACCTTTGTACAATCTGAACCCGACCCCAGGTTTCGTGCCGTGTTAAAATTTATCACCCTTGTTCTCGCCTATCTAACTACAAGCATTCAAGCTACGAATACTATATGTAGTTGATCAATGGCGAATGAATTCAGAATATATGGAGGCTGATTGTAGTGGCGACCTCAGGTTTGTGGTGTCGCTTCTGTCACCTCAGCGTCACCTCAACTTATCTCAAGACCAAATACTTAACCTTAAGCCCGTAGTAAGGCGATCCCGATCACAACAAAAAACATTCGACACAAAACTTAATTTAAAAACCACTCACACACACAAACCACGCAAACCAAGTAAGGTCGGTTGAGTGACCCAACCAAGCAAAAAAAAAGGGGGGACCGCGTTCAATAGGTTTGTCGTAAAGGGAAGAGACACAGCTCAGAGGGAAGACCGACCCTAGGTTTGGTCGCCGCTACGATAAGTTGTATAACTGAAATAATAAAATCAAACTTATTTATGGGCCTTGAATAATGTGACCTACAAAATTATTGACATAAGGACTAGGATGACAATAATGTCTCTTTATGGGACCCTTCAATCATGGACCAAATATCAAGTGGATATTAGATGTCAATTCTCTTTATGTCATAACTTTAATCGTGTTTCACACAATATTTGTCATCTCAAATGTAAGGTCGAACTTTATTTGTCAGTGGAAATGAAAGAATACAAGTGGTTTGCACATATAGAAGAGATTTATGAAGTTTAGATTACTTTTCAAAAAAATGCCCAATGACGTACGTAAGGTTTAAAGCAAGGCCGTCTTTAAAGGAGTGCAAGCGGTGTCATTGCACATGATCTCCGTTTGAAGAAGGCCACAAAATATCATGCACTTATGTTATATATATACATAATATGATGCTTGAATTTAATTAATTCATGTACTACTGGTACATATGTATTTTTTGTGTGTGTTTAAAAGTCACTTTGTAGTGATGACACGAGGTCACTGAAATTCATGAGACGGCCATGGTCTAAAGACACTACTAATTAAAGAACACGATCTACCAAAACATGTATTAATGACTTCAGTCATCGATGTAGCTTTCTTTTGATTAACTCGACACTTTTGACATAACTATTCCAATAACTAGGAATTGATATTTAACGATCAAACAATGAAATAATTACACGTTTATGAGATTATGTGTTATCTGCTCCGCGAACATTTAAAGTGAGACACATTTAGTATTTGGGTTTATCGTCATATAGACTCAATCATGAAAAAACATTTACTTCAAGGGAAGTTGACATAGTCACTTCAAGTTTGTTTGCACAAAGCGTTGTTCAAACTTTAGACATCTTAAAGTTTAGTGATGATAGTTACTCGATCAATTTATCTCAAAATAATTGATTTAAAAAACACATAATTTAAGAAAAACATTATTAAAAGTTTATCATTGACAGATTATTTAAGACTTTGCTTGAGTTTTGAAATATTGTTTTGGTTAAGGGCATTTTAATAAGCTTGATATATCAAACATTTTCATATTAATTAGGGGATCAATTAATTTGAGCCAACGCAAAATAAAAACATGAAACAATTAGGACGAAGAAGTATAAGATTTTAGAGAAATGAGTATTCTGTTCTACTATAGTTTATTAGTTAGAGCAAAGTGTGCAGTGGATCAAGTCAAATGCAAAAGGTGATATTACGTCATGCCACATGATTTTAACTCACAATTTTCTCCTTTCACTTCCTTTATCACTTACACACCCAAAACACTCTTTCTAGTTACTCGGCCAAAACTCCACTTTAAAAAAAAAAAAGTCAATTAAAACACAAACTAAACAACAAAATCAATTAAAAAAAACACAAAAACTTCACTTTGGCGCAAGCCAATTTCTTCCCATTTTCTTTGACGCAAAGGGGAGGGGATACAGTGACACCGGTTTAGCATCGTGCCAAATCAGATTAGCGTCTGCCTCTTGTGACTGTACCCTTTGCTCATAGTACTCGTACAAAACAACAGGGCGGCGAGCATTATTCAACACTTTTTGTTCTGATTTAGGGGTGAGCGAAAAAACCGAAAAGACCGAATAAACCGTAAACCGAACCGAAAATAACCGAACCGAACTAATAACCGAACCGAATTTGCTAAAACCGAACCGAACCGAACTACTAATTCGGTTCTCGGGTTGGTTATGGGTTTGGTAGTTCGAACAGAAAACCGAACCGAAAACCGAATTCATATAAATATATATATTTTTAATATATTTATATATTTTTATGTACATTTATATATAAATAAATACTATTAAAAGGTTATTATAATATAATAAAACACTTTTTATGCTTGAAATATATTTTTTTGCTAAATATCTATGTAATTATTATTTTTTTTTTTACAAAAAATTGTGAAATTCGGGTTATTCGGTCAACCCAAGAACCGAACAGAACCGAAAACCGAATTTGAATTTGGTTCGGTTCGGTTCTCGGATTGACCTAAAATGTTTTTTTAACCGAACAACCCGATAACCGAACCAATCAACACCTTGGTAGAAGCCTGAAAAGTTGTATCTCCTCTTGGGCCACTACAGATTACACTTGCACACAATGGACTTTAGTAAACTACACTATCTATAAACACGTTTTTAGCTTTTGTAAAGTGATAATTCACCTCTTAGCCTATTATAAATTCTATATTTCAAAACCTCATTTAGAATTACCATCTTACACTATTAAACTTTATGTTTTAGCATCTTATTAATTTTATTAAAACAGTAAATTAGCCTTTAACTCATTAAAACGTAACAAAACTCCATGGCTGACACTTTTTGTGGGATATATGAATTTACAAAACAGAAGAATGACATCCTATCGGTTAAAATCAAGTTTTCTTGTAATGTGGGTCACATCTACAATTGACACTTATTATGAAGCGAATGTTTAATAAAAATGTAACAAACCTGAAAATATAGACCCAAAAGTCTTAGCGTTGTCGATATATTTTATAGAAACCGAAATTACGATTTTTAGACATAATAATTTTGATACAGTTACAAACGATACTTTTGACTATGACATTAAAGATGAAACTATATTTCCGATAAATATTTAACTTATGATAGATTTGAGTGGGCAAGCTCAAACTGTGTAGTAGATGATTGAACTAATTGATAAACAAAGTTTTCTAAAACTAAAAGAGTCGGACAATATGTTAACGTAGGAAAAGATTTAACAGAAAACAAGAAACATAGGAACCTACTGCTTAGACCTAGACGAGTTAATGTGAAAAAAGTGATAACTTGTCCGTTGATGTTGGTAAAAAAAACATCTCATAAATCTACGTGCAATACTTATAAAGTTGTTTGAAAAAATAAAGCTAATTCCAAAAGTAGACTGGGTGTCCAAAAGTCCTCCCTTTTATAAACCAAAAAAAATTCTTAAAATATCTCAGGGTGACTTGTCAAATGGGCGACTAACTAACTTATATGCTTGACACATGTTTAACTTTTTTTTCACTAAAATACAAAAAAACAAATAGCCCATAGTACAAGTCGCCCAAAAAACCAAGTCACCCGGTACTTTATTTACTTAAAAATTTAAATACATGTCATGCATATAAAGTGGTCGCCCAAATGCTAGGTCACCCTGAGCTAGGCGTGTTCATGGGTTAGGTAATACCCGAATAAACCGAAAACCAAAGCCGAACCAAACCGAAAATAACTGAACCGAACTTGTAACCGAACCGAATTTGCCAAAACCGAACCGAATTAAATATTCGGTTTTCGGTTTGGTTATGGTTTTAGCAATCCAAACCGAAAACCGAATTCAAATAAATTTTTATATATTTATATGAAAAAAATATTAGAACTTTTTTAAATATAACATTTTTTAAGCTTTAATTTTTTTTCTTTCTAAAAATCTTATAAATAAATGAATAAATAATTAAATTTATGTAATTCGGTTTATTCGGTTTGGTTTTCGGTTATGGGGTTCGGTTTTCGGTTATTCGGTTCGGTTGAATCATTTTAATTTCGGTTCGGTTCGGTTCTTGGTTATACCCAGAAAAAAAAGTTAACCGAACAAACCGAACAACCCGATAACCGAACAGATGAACACCTCTACCCTGAGCTACTTTGATTTTTTTCTGTCTAGAAAAAAGAGGATCATGAGGCATCCGGGCTACTTTTGAAATTTTCTCAAAAAAGTATTAATACTTTCCTGAATAAACGTGACAATAACTTTTGAAAAACTGAATAGTTTTAGTAGTCCATTTGGCAAAGGCCCAAAAGTCAAAAATCCTTCTCACACAACACACAACCAGCCCATAAACCCAAACACCAAAATATCAAAACAAAACAAAAAACCCGGTTCAATCTCTTCATTACACCATTATCTCACTCACTATATTCACCTCCTCTTTGTGGATAACATTTCATCAAACACCTTCACTACACCTGCAAATTTTTATAAAAAAAATGTCTATTTCATCATCTTCATTAGCTTCAACAATCTTCCCATTATGCAACTCCTCCTCATCTTCATTACCCAAACAACCATCAGCAGCCCATTTCACCCCATCCACCAGAATTCAGTCACAAACTAACCGTTTAACAACTATCTTTAGGCCTTTTGCTGTTCCTGAAGCTTTGGAACAGTTACCTGAGGTATAATCAAGTTTCAAGTTCTGATTTTGTGAAACTTTTTTTGGGTTTAATGAATTTTGGGTTTTTGTTTTGTTTTGTTTTGTTAGGTTGAAGATGGTGAAACTGCTACTGGGATTGTGGGTGCTGAATCTGACAAGGTCAGTTTTTGGTGTTTTGTTTTGTTTGGTTTAAATTGCGAAAAACTGTCCTTGTGGTTTGGTTATATTGCAGGGCGCAGTCTTTACAACTTTGAAAGTGCGCGCAGTCCCTATGGGGAACTACTTCGGTATGCAGTTTATCTGCATACCAAAGTGGTCCCCAAATTCCCCCGGGACGCACGTGCACTTTCAAAGTTGTAAAGACTGCGCCCTGCAATATAACCAAGCCACAATGACACTTTTTTTTGTTTTAAAACCCATACCTACAACATTATCATTAAGTAAATAAAAACTGTCGGCTACAGTTTTAAAACCATTAAAAGTAAATTGTTTACATTATCATTAAGAGTAAATTGCGAAAAACTGTCCTTGTGGCTTGGTTATATTGCAGGGCGCAGTCTTTACAACTTTGAAAGTGCACGCGCGGTCCCTACGGGGAAATTTGGGGACCACTTTGGTATGCAGATAAACTGCATACCGAAGTAGTTCCCCATAGGGACTGCGCGTGTACTTTCAAAGTTGTAAAGACTGCTCCTGCAATATGACCAAACCACAAGGACAATTTTTTGCAATATAAACTGTAGTTCCCTATGGTTTATATTATCTTAAGAGTAAATTGTGAAAAAATGTCCTTGTGGCTTGGTTATATTGCAGGGCGCAGTCTTTACATCTTTGAAAGTGCACGCTGTTCCTACGGGAAATGTGGGGACCACTTTGGTATGCAGATAAACTGCATACCAAAGTAGTTCCCCATTAGGACTGCGCGTGTACTTTCAAAGTTGTAAAGACTGCGCCTGCAATATGACCAAACCACAAGGACAGTTTTTTGCAATTTACTATTATGATAATGTAAATTGTTGGGTTTTAGGAGTTTAGAGAAGAATTTGTGGTTTAGGTTCTTATTTGCTTGTTGTTTTGTGAAATGAGATGCGAATGTGGTCTAGTTTGTTCGACGCCATGGAAATGGGGGTGTTTGGATGTATGTTGAGCGTTAAGTATTCAGTGTTTGGGTGGGTGATTATGTTAAAACGGATGAGGTTTTCTCTGTATAGGTTATGTCGGAGGGCGAGTTTTTGACTTAGATAGTTTGGTGTTCACGGCTTAACAGGGGTATCCTCGAGAACGTTTTCGACTAATTTATTGGCCACCCCCAAGTTGTTTACATAGTGAGGTTTGAACGTGAGGCCTCTTGGGACGGGGTTAGGTGCCTTACCGTTAGGCCATTTGGCGGTGGTTTTATACGTAAACGGGTAGATAAATGAGGTTTTCCTTGTTCAGAGGGTTAGGTTAGTTGGGAAGGCGAGTCTTTGACTTAGATGTACGCGGCTCTATAGGGGTATTCATGTAACCTTTTTTTCCCCTGGCCACCCCAAAGATGTGTAAATAATGAGGTATGTGTACCTAGTGAGGTTTGAATCTGACACCTCTTGTGAGTTAAAAAGTGCGTGAAAGTTAGGCACCTAGTGTTACTTTCTCTTGTGAAGCATGCGTCCCTAGGTAGTGGTTGTTTGGGTGATTATGTTATTTCTTCTAATTGCATCATTTAGTGAAAGTAACATATCATTATCTGGTAAAAAGTGGATGTATATTTGTGTTTTTATGTAATGTTCCTTTTGGAGAAACAAGTAAGAAGTTGCTGTAGGATAAGCGATAAATTTTAGTTTCATATTTTTAAGTTAATCTACTAATGTAATTATATAATTATATGCTGATCTCTTTAGTTTCTATGATCGCTTTAGCCCCGTAGGTATATTTTTTACAGTATACCAAGCTTAAAACGTTGGCAAAATATATCCATTTTTACTAACTTGGCCTGCCATCTTCAGCAAAAGTCTTGAACGATACTGGCTAATACATTAAAAGGTTTGCTACTAAAATGTGTTGCTTTTATGGGGAAAAAAATGGATACCATATACTCTGTAAAAATGAGGTTTTTTGTCAAGTACAATGGTAAATAGATAATACTAAATACGTCTTTCGGACTGCTAAACATTTCTCACGTGCATAACTGTTTCCTGGAATACTGTATATCATAGAGCAATAGGCTCTTGTATTGATCATTTTGATGGCGAAAACTCGCATAAGCTGAAATGTTTTCTTGTCTTTCAGTTGGCACCGAAACAGAAAATCAGGATCAAGCTCAGGTCATACTGGGTACCTCTAATTGAAGATTCATGCAAGCAGATTATGGATGCCGCAAGAACAACAAATGCCAAAACAATGGGCCCAGTTCCATTACCCACCAAAAAGAGAATTTACTGCGTTCTTAAATCCCCTCACGTTCACAAAGACGCAAGATTCCATTTTGAGATCAGGACACACCAAAGGCTCATCGATATTCTACACCCGACTGCACAAACCATCGATTCATTAATGCAGCTTGATCTTCCTGCTGGTGTCGATGTCGAGGTTAAGCTTTAGAAGCTTATTTCGAGTCTCTTTTTGCTGTTAAATGCTGTTACTCGATACTTTTGTGTAGTGAATTTGTAACTTGTATCATTGTTGATTAAAGAGATGGTGTTTTAGTAATATATTTTGTATTAATTCTGTGCTTCGACTTTATATGAACTGCTAACTTGAAAAAACTTTGGGGCATAAGCTGAAATAAATTCAAACTTGACACTCAAACTAAATGGTGAAGCATGATGAGATCAAAAAATGTGAGATATTTTAAGTTTGACTCATGATAGTGATTAGTGTAAACAACCGGAAGGCTTTACACGATTTATGATTTGAGTCTGTGTCATGGTGAGTTCAAACACGCAGATTAGTTGATTAAAAGGTTACAAGCCATTATTACTAGAAAAAAAACAACACTAAATATACAATGAGATAACATAGAAAAGTGAAAAACATAACTTTAAAAAATGGGTTTTTCTAACATGTGCCCCGGGGGCACATGTTAAGCACACAAAAAGAACAGCGAGACCCACGAAAAAGGACGTCCGGACCCATAAAAAATACACCTTATTTCAACAAGACACCAACACTAAGCCTACACTTTATTTGAAAAAAGATATTGGTTAACACAACTTGCGAGGCATAAATGAGTCGAGGTAAATTGCTAGGTACTTGAGGTCGCCTCGTTAAATACTCAAAATCCGACTTATTAAATGAACTTGATGTCAATGTGCTAGCTAGAGCTCGAACTCCTCGAGTAAAATCCCAACTCGAATCCGAGCTCCAACATCCTCAATGACTGTCAAGCCCTATGAAGCTTAGGTTAAATCAATCTATTACCCCTTTAATCACCTTTAATCACTTAATTTTCCATTATCATATAATGTAACATGTATACGAAGCAAGTCAAATTGAGCTTTGATAAAACAAATGTTTATTAAGCTCAAGTTTGATGTGCACCTTCAACCGAGCCGACTAGTGTTTTAGGTCCGGATTTTAAAGGATGACTCGAGCTCGAGCTTGAGATTTAATGGCCACTCAAGCTCAATCGAGTTACGAGTATGGATTTCAGAGGTTAAAGCGAGCTCGAGTTTAGATCGAGTGTAGTGGTGTGGTCGTCCACTACATCTTAATTCATTCCCAACATCAATCTCTTGTGGTTGTTACCACCTTTCTTACTATTTACATATATTGTGGTAAACATAAATATATCTCACAAGACACAAAAAAAAAAATTATTCGACGGTGCAAAGCGCAAACAAACCAAATTTTTGATGACCACGCATGAACACAATGAGTTTATAGTAGTTATGGTGCGTGACTGCGTGAGTGATAGTGACAACCCAACATACCACACGGTCCACACATGTGAAGTTTGGTTGATACAGCCGGTCTACTCATTACTCACCTCCACTGCATCCGTAGTTTACCGATAAATAAAGGGTTTTGCTAAGGTCGGAGGTAATGGTCACCAAACCTACCATCTTTACATGACATCACCATACTCTATACCACCAAACCCACCACCAACGAGTTTTAATGGTCACAACCAAACCCACCATCGATCCCATTTTTTTGAGAAATTAATTAAAAACTAAATTAAACTTTCATTCATAATTAAAACATTGTATTGAAAATTAAAAACGTCACACATAAAAGAAACTTAAATTAAGATTAACAAGAAAGGTGTTTGACCAAATCGACACGAAGGTTTAATTTCGTTTGACGATTCTTTTGTTTGATAACTTCTAACGTTTTTCGTGAGTTCGTACGAGGTCGTCTTCATGATGTTGTTCCTCCGAATGCCAGTCGGGAGATATCGCATTTCCTTTGTGTTTTCGAATAATGTAATAACATGATATTATAAAGAAAAATCGTTATAATATGAAAAAACATGCCTAAACGTTCAGATGACCGCCTAACTTAGTGACCTAAAATTACCCCCCGTAACCATTAAGAAACTAAAGGGCAAAAATGAACTTTGTTGTTGAGATTTTTGAACTATGCCATTTACCTTTGAAACTTTTGGGTTTGTGTTTCTAGATAATATTAAGTAGCATTTACGAATGCCTTTGAAGAACATGATGAAGTAATGAGAGAAAATTTGACGTGAGTTAATCTAGTACGTATATGAAGATGATTCTTCGATTTTCCACCAAATAAACAAGTATCTATAGGAACAGAAGTAAGAATCCACATTTTCATTGGCTGTTTTTGTGGGAAAGGTAAGTCCATCTTTTTCAAATGTCGCGGGGCTACACGGTTCTGTTGAGACAATCGTAATCACTTCGAAAGATATCGTAGAGTTGAAATCGTTGTGTGAGAATGGGTCTTGTTTGTCTCATTTCACAACTAGATCGCAAAATATGTGATTTCATTCAGGCCGGAATCCTGTGTGCATGAAAAAAGACACAACAAGTGTCACCATAATTGGAATGAGACGGCGGTGAAGATGATGCAATTTTAGGGAAGAATGGAGGTGTGTGCGAAGAGATATGGTTGATTATGTGAAGTTGGAGGTGTAGTAGGCTATTAAATAAAATGGAGCAATTTGCATATATACCCAAAATATGCTTAACTTGTATTATATATCACGCACTGAAAACTTATATATAGGGGAAATATGCAAATATTTAAATTTTAGTGGGTATATATGCAATTCTCCCAAGTAAATGATAAATAAGTGAGAAATATGGGTGGAGCGGGTGCATAAGGGTAAAAACGACGGTGTCCTAGTTTTAGCAATATGCCACACAAGTTGAGTCAAGTTGGAAATAAGAGTCATCTTGGGTTACACTTTTGCAAATTTCCCAATTAAATTAACTATTCCTTAAGCTTGACTTGGTAAATCGACAATTTTTGGAGATGCCTATAAGTATGGAGGAAGTTAAGAGATATGTTTGGGACTGTTTGGGATCTAAATCGCCTGACGAGACAACTTCATTTCTAATTTTATTTAAAAGAGGCAAGAGATTATCAAAACGGAGTTTTTTTTTGTATTAAATACTTTGAGGAAAACAACCGCCTTTGTCATGGTTATACCGCTTCTTTCATATCTTTTATTACATGGTTAGTGACCCTATTGAGTTAGCGGACTTTCGCCCAATCAAACTTATTGGATATGAATACAAAGCTCTATATGAAGTCCTCGCAACAAGATTGGATAGTGTAATTCAGAAAGTTGTTCATCATAATTAAACAACCTTTATCTCAGGACGTCAGCTTCTTGATGGTGCCTTAGTTACCAATGAAATTATTTCGTTTGCCACACAGTCTGACCCAACCGTGTTATGTTTCGAATTTGATTTTGTAAAGGCTTTCGATAGTGTTTGTTGGTCCTTTCTCGATGATACTATGGTTAGCAAGGGGTTCGACAATAAATGGCGTTCATGGATTCACGAATGTCATTCCGCAGCTTGGACCTCAGTTCTTGTAAATGACTCGCCCACCGGGGAATTTTCGATAAGATGAGGTCTAAGACCGGGAGATCCTCTATCCACATATCATTTCCTAATTGTCGCTGAATCACTTCAAGTAATGACTATTGATGCGTGTTCTAGGAGATTTTTTTTGCGGAATCTCTCTTCAGAATGTTGGGGAAAATATTTCCCTTTTCCAATATGTCGATGATGCACTATTCTCTGGTGCTTGGTCAGAATCAAAAGCTAAGAAACTTATCAGGATTCTCAAGCTAAGAACCTGATACGCTTACGAAGCGCGTTCGGGGTCAAAGAAACTTCCTTTTCGTCGAGCAAGTTTTTCAACACCCTAGGCAGTGAACCTAATCGTTGTAGTGTAGTATTAGGGTAAGCCTCGGGAATTGATATCGTTCTCTAGGGGAATAGGAATGCTAGTGATAAATAACTACGCTAAGGTTGGAGTTGAGGAAGATTATTTTTTTTCTTTTTTTTTTATTTTTTAGAAAATTGAAAGGTACGAATCTCGGGGTATTGGATTTTGGGGGGGGGGGTGGTATTTCTACCGATTACTCTACTTATCTAATTATCTAATCTAAGCTAAGGTGAGGGTAGTCTATGTCTATTGTTGTGTGCTCTTATGATAGTTAAAAATGTGTTTACCTAAATGCTATTACTCCCTAGTTATCTCCTATTGATGGTTGAATTGTCACGTCCTTATTCTTAACGCGTTGTGTCTTCTAAGGTCGTAGGGTATGCGTTTTTCCTTAACTCTTTGAGATTACCTTAAGGTTATTGCCTACGAAATCTCTAGGATTCGTAAACTAACTCTAAGGTTATCTTTGGATGTTTTGCCTACAATAACTCTAGGTGATTATAAACTAATGTTCACAAAGATTACTCAAGCATTAAAAACACAACGAATGACCTATCACAATACTAGGTCAATCAGAATTAAGATAAGAGACAACCAATCAATATTCAATACCTAGGTTTCATAAATCTAAGCAAACACACAAATAAATTAGTCGGACATGGAAAACATGCAAGCATACACACAAACAATCGAAGACATAATTGAATTAATGAAGTAAATCACTTATCTTGTTGTAAAATAGGGTATGGAACCCTAAGATACTGCCCAAGACAGCCAAAGTTCGGCTTAGGTTTTACTCCACAAAACTACCTCCTTAAAGTTCTGAAAATTTGAATTCTATATATAGAGTTACAATATGCGACGACGTCACTCTTTATTTGTGACGCCGTCAGATCGCCGCCATTAGGTTTTCGTCTTGGCCACGTCAACTTTGTAACGGCGTCACCTTATGGTTGTGACGCCGTCGGCTTCATCTTCTGACGCCGTCGGGATCCAAATCTAGGCCGTCTGAGTTGTGACGCCCTACTATTTAAAACCTGATGCCGTCAAGTGCAAAATAGCAATTTAGCTTCTGAGTCGTCACAAAGCGTATTGCAACGGCGTTGCCATTTGGCTGTGACGCCGTCACCTTCAGCTCCAGCAGCTTGAGTGTCTTGATTCTTGACTTTGGCCATTTTCTTCATATATTCGCGTCTTTTCGTCCGAATAAGTGTTATTCCAGCAAGTTTCCTTCAAGAGACCTAAAAAGTGAAAATGAACGAAATTAAGCAGTAACCGATATAAAAGTGGTCGATTAAGGACTTAAATGACCCCTCAAAAGTGTACCTTTTAAATCCTTATCAAATATCCCTACACTTGGTATTTTCTTGTCCTCAAGCAAATGTGCTTTTAGCTAATTAATTTATAAGTTAGGGGTCATGAAGCATTAGTTTAGAACAATTCACAACAAGTATAAGCCCCGCAAAAGTCATAACAAGCATGGAAATTACATACTAGCACCTCACAAGTGGTGTTTGGATACTCTCATCTCTCGGGTGTATATGAAATATATCTAGTTAGAAATGGAAGATAAACACTCATTAACCGGTCCTATAGTACATAGATTACCATAGGCTTGGGACTAGATCAAACATCTATCGCTTTTGGCGTAAGCACCTAGAAAAAACTATCCAAGAGGTCTTTTAAAGGGTTGTAATGTTAGGCTTACGGTAGGGAAACAAAGGGTTTGGTGGGATAGGTGATTTAGTGGTGACAAGTCAAAAAAATTTATGTTACAAGCATGAGAAGAATGGCGTTGCTAAGCCAAGACTCGACACTCTAAACTCTAGATAAATTGAAACAACCAAACATAAATTTAAAGATAGATGTAGGATGGTAGCCCATTTTTTTTTCATACACTTTTACTCTACCATCCTCTACGATATCATCAAAATAATAGGGATTTATAGGCACATCCCTACACTTGATTTTTTATTACTCTAGCACTAATTTAACCCGAATTGAAAATATCAAAACACTTGGAGTACATTATTATGTAAATAAAGGGAATTTAAATTTAACGTTCCTTCCCGTCACTTCATTAAGTTTAACTTTTCCCATTAGTCCCAATCGTCCCAAAACTATGTACAAAAGATATGACACGACTTAGCAACTTATGCAAGCAACTAGATAATTGAACTAAAGGTTTAGTATGATAACAATAATGCACTAAAATGCATACAAGGTAGACTAAGGCGATTTGGGTGTACATTTGGGGGTGGATTGTAAACGATGCTCTTCATTGATATTATGGAAAATCGAAACATCACAAGAACCGCGAAAAGGATAGGCTCTGAGGGGTTAACTAGGGGTATCGTGTACTAAAGATGAGTACAACGCAAGGGTGTGGGAGAATTACTCAACCGATGTGGAAGAAGTAATTAAAATACGAGTATCAAACAAGGGTTATCCTATGCCTCTTATCATTTAGTTATTCCTAACTACACAAGTGTAATCTTACTAGCGATCTCGGAATGCATCACAAAACAAGTTCTAGAATCTATTACACTACCGGTACACTCTCGAAGCATTAAAGTGGAATGCTTTAATTCCTACAAATCTAAGGGTGATCCTCATATTTTGGGTGAAATTTAAGTGGTAAAGGGTTTTGTGCTAGTCATATAACTTCCTATCCATGAGACGCTTTATTAAGACTAATGGCCCACTCCTACATGTCATGAAAAATTTTAAATTTGGTGCCAAAATTACCCTAACCGATATTTCTCATGGTTTATTACACAAATGAAATTGGACAAGGCAAATAGTCAAGGATAAGCATAGTTTCAAAGTTCCCGTTTTATTTTCCTTCCCTATACTTAAACTGAACATTGTCCCCAATGTTCCCCGAAAGTATCAAAGTTATGATAATTTGAAGGTAAGTAAAAACGAAAGAAACTAATACTCCCCTGATTAGCTCGGTAGGATCCGTGTGAAGTAGTGATTAAATTATTCTACAAGAAGAATGTATGCGTGAAAAGCTCCATCAAATCTTATGTATCTTCTTCTTGATAAATAAAACCTGCACACTTGAAGAAAACAAACGAAACCTTCACGTAAAATCGGCGGTAACAATATATATGACTCTACTAACCTAGGATACAATGCTTGTGGAATGGATGTTTACAGATTTTCTGAAAAATTAAGACCTGAGAAATTCCAAAAATTTATAAGTAGCACGAAAAAAGAAAAGTTAGAAGTCTTTCTAGTCCTCCGACTCGTCAGTTATCCCGACAGAACCGGTATGTGATTTTCTGGAAAAAATTCTGGAAAATTTATATCTTTAGAATCTGGAAAAATTTCATGCAAAACATCCATTATGACTCGATACAAGCATTTAAATCAAACAAACACACATGTATATCTTTTTAATAATCGTAATTCTCATGTTCACGTTCTTTTTAAAAACGGGTGTAATCCTCCCTACATTTATCTCTTTTGTAAAATACCTTTATATGTAATTAAGACGAGGTTAAAGACAAAATAAAGCATTTTTACAAATTTAAACATGAGAATAAACAATCAATAAAAGATATACGACACACAAATAGACAATCCAACCACACAAGTCATGGATAAATCACACCAAAAACAAATATACATACACATCACATCAAGTTCACAACATCGTCAAGATAGTCTAGATTATTACATGCCCAAATAAAGTTGTTTCAACAACCAACCATAATTATCCATAAACAATCCACAAGCAAATACATGAGTCACTGGGGAGGGGGTCCATAACGGTAGTCATAACCAGGAGAGAGGTGGCCCAAGTATCCGTAAGGCGGGTAGTCTTCCTCCCGCTCGGGGAATGGATCAATCTGTAGGTGTGGGTCAAGCTGATCGCGCATGGACAAATGTTGCATTTGTCTGACGGTATGATCATATGTCCAGCTAGCCCTCTGATCCTGATGTGCCATCCACGTGTCCATACGACCCATCCACCCTCCATGGTGGGCCTGCCAATCTCCACTGGACATTTTCCTGTAGGCGTCAGCGGAGCCTCCTGCTCCATCCCCCTGCTGGTATGCTAGCATCTGCTGCTCGTCATCATCGTCATCATCATCGACTACGAGCGTCGGCTGAGCATGGAACCATGCGTAGCCCCTACCATAATCCATGATGACATCCATAGCTTTTAGGGACTTAGCTCTGACGACCCTTGGTGCTGCCACCATATTGAGGTACACGGGTACCTCCCCGGCCAAGATGCCTAAGGACTGAGCCAGTCGGGTGACAAGCATACCACCATACACCCTATCCTCATACCTCACACCACTAGTAGTCCTCAAGTAATCGGCCAACCAGAATGGGATGTTACAGTGCACACCCTCGGCCAACATGCAGTAGAGATAAAATAGATCTGGTAGAGTGACACGATGACTCGTGCCCTGGCACCCCGTTATAGTGAAAGTGAGGAAACGGTGCACGAGCCTAATTCGCGGATCCCAGATCTATGAGGCGAGGTATTCCCAGTAACATACTCCCCGTTGGCTATTGTGTTCCAAAACTGAATTCCCAACATGTCGTCCCTATGGGTAACCCCAGCTGCCAAGCTAGCCCTAAAAACATCGCTCTCAGCATCCCTTGCAGCATACAGTCCCACTCTCCTTCCAAACTCTAGTACTTACATAGCCCTCCATTCTCCACCCAACCTAAATCGAACCCCCTGAAACTCAATGTTATCCCGACATGAATTAATATCCATCAAAAAAGATGCGTGAAATTCACGCACCAACTCGCCATACACGGGCTCACGCATCCTAAACAACCTTTCCCACTAGGGGTCAGTAAACTTATCCATCCTAAGATTGTTCCAAAATTCCCTAGCTAAATCATGCTCCTCAAGAAATCCCCAATCCACAACGGCCACCGAGTCAATGGTTTATTGAAGCAATTCATTGTAACGGGTTTGACACTCTTCCTCAGTAAATACTCCCCACCCAGCAATAGTGTCAGCCATGTTCTCCTGGGTACCAAAAGATTGTCCCCTCGTTCTCCTTGTTCTCTTGCTCACACGAAACAGGAAATCAAACAAATGGGGAACAACTGAGTAATATTCGTGCTGTTAAGGACGACATCAGAAGGTTCTGATGGCGTCGCAACAGAAGCCTGACACCGTTACACCAAGAAAATTTTGAATCCGACATTTGCGAGGGAAAAATACAGGTTTTTTTTAACCATAACCCTTGATCCAAACACCCCTGCTTCAGCAACAATGGTGCATTGGCTAGGTGGTTTTAGTTCCCAAACCTTCTAGGCTACTCGCACAATCAAACCCTAATGATAACACTACAATTCGCCTAATCTTAAGCCTAATTAACAAGATTCATGGGCGACATTTAGCATTAATCAAATCAACTGGGGGTTCTCGGATTGGAAGGGGAAATCAAAATTGAGCATGGAATAGAGCAATTGACTAGACAAAGGTCAATGTATATTACTTACCTTGTGGAGATTGATGCAGCAAAATGGTGAATTTGGTGTGGAGAAAAAGTAGTAGTGTGATGTGGGGCGGATAGAATGTGTAGGGTAGAGAATGAAAGGGATGGTTGGTGTTTTTATCCGTCTAATCTGTCTTAGTGACGGCATCACCCTTTACGTGTGACAGCGCCTAAATTTTCAAAAAAAGAATGTTTTTGTTAATCCGCCCGGATCAAAAATCTAATTACTATTTTTGACAAAGATTTTGGTTTTTATTTTAAGATTAATTTTGTCAATCCACCCACAATCTCCACGAAGGTAAGCAACGCATATGTCAAATTGTCTTTCAATTGAGATTCTAGGAATACCGAAATATCGGGGATGAGGATTCCTTGATCCTGGTTTAAAACCGAAAGAACTTTTCCTTATATTTGGAAATTCTGGAAGTGACACGTGCACCCTTCCAATAAATATGTTCCTAGAAAACAAACAGGGAGTGTTGAGGCAAGAATTCAAACAAGGATGTGATTCCTTGAGGGGGGTTGCCCTGCTTAATGGAATTGGAAAGGGTTTGGGAGTCATTCCAACGAGCTCCGATATCCCATATACCTTTTCTATCTTTTTAGGTACGTTGTTCTTTGCGATTTCTTCACAGAGTTTTAGCATGAAGTTGTCAGCCATTCCCAAGAAAGTGTCATGAGTTTTCCGCATTTGAGCTTCGAGGCGTTTTATTTCCTTTTCTTGCTTGTTGACAAATGTCAACATTATGTCCTTGAATTCATCTTGCCGGGATTTTATTGAGAGCAAAAATTCCTTGACCGCGTTCACATGCTTATAAGCATGGGTGGTTATTTCCATTAACTCATTCACTCGTGCCTCCATACTCATAAACGTTTGTGCTTGGGAATCTAACCCGTTTTCCTGGACTACTGGAATTTCCCATCCTTCCTCTTCATATTGAGCTAGGTCTTCGATGACTTCCCAACATGCTTCAGCATTGAGGTTACTTTGCCTTCCACCAGCGGCGTAATCAATGGTTTATCGAAGGGAGGGACTGACGTGATCATAAAAGATTTAGACTTGAAGCCAAAGATCGATGTCGTGATGAGGGACTCTATAGAGTAAGTCCTTGAATCGAGTCCATGCTTCGTAGAGAGATTCACCATGACATTGTTGGAACATCAAGATTTCATTCCTAAGCTTAGTAGTTCTCCCCGGTGGGAAAAATTGGGCAAGGAAACGAGAGGTGAGATCATCCCAACTTGAGATGGAGCCAACGGAAAGTCGCTCAAGCCAATTACTAGCTTGGTCCCGTAGAGAGAATTGGAAGAGACGCAAGCGCGTGGTCTCCGGAGTAGTAGCATCAAGGTCGATGGAATCGATGATTTTAACGAAATCCTTAAGATGCTGATTAGGATCTTCGAAACAAATTCCATGGAATGCACATCCGTTTTGCACCAACCGGATGGTGTCGGATTGAAGGGCCGTAGTTTGGGCTTGGTCGGGAAGCTCAATGGTATTTCTATAGCCTAGGTGGCTTTGTCTTGAGTATTCAACAAGAGTACGGCCTCTTGGCGGGTCATTTGGTGGTGGGTTGATGAGTGGTGATTGATTATCACCTTCTATGATGAAAAGTGATAGGGTTACGAACAAAGGTCACGAAGAAGGGGGATCGACTATGAGAAAGCTAAAAATGAGAAAAAATCTTACTTGATAGGAATCAAGCAAGGAAACTTAAACGAGGTGGAAATCTAACTAGCTATTCTATTCCCCGGCAGCGGCGCCAAAAACTTGATACGCTTACGAAGCGCGTTCGGGGTCAAAGGAACTTCCTTTTCGTCGAGCAAGTTTTTCAACACCCTAGGCAGTGAACCTAATCGTTGTATTGTAGTATTAGGGTAAGCCTCGGAAATTGACATCGTTCTCTAGGGGAATAAGAATGCTAGTGAGAAATTACTACGCTAAGGTTGGGGTTGAGGAAGATTATTTTTTTTCTTTTTTTTTATTTTTTAGAAAATTAAAAGGTACGAATCTCGGGGTATTGGATTTTGGGGGTGGTATTTCTACCGATTACTCTACTTATCTAATTATCTAATCTAAGCTAAGGCGAGGGTAGTCTATGTCTATTGTTGTGTGCTCTTATGATAGTTAAAAAAGTGTTTACCTAGATGCTATTACTCCCTAGTTATCTCTTATTGATGGTTGAATTGTCACGTCCTTATAATGCGTTGTGTCTTCTAAGGTCGTAGGGTATGCGTTTTTCCCTAAATCTTTGAGATTACCTTAAGGTTATTGCCTACGAAATCTCTAGGATTCATAAACTAACTCTAAGGTTATCTTTGGATGTTTACCCTACAATAACTCTAGGTGATTATAAACTAATGTTCACAAAGATTACTCAAGCATTAAAAACACAACGAATGACCTATCACAATACTAGGTCAATCAGTTAAGATAAGAGGCAACCAATCAATATTCAATACCTAGGTTTCATAGATCTAAGCAAACACACAAATAAATTAGCTGGACATGGAAAACATGCAAGCATACACACAAACAATTGAAGACATAATTGAATTAATGAAGTAAATCACTTATCTTGTTGTAAAATAGGGTATGGAACCCTAAGATACTACCCAAGGCAGCCAAAGTTCGGTTTAAGTTTTACTCCACAAAACTACCTCCTTAAAGTTCTAAAAATTCGAATTCTATATATAGAGTTACAATATGCGACGGCGTCACTCTTTATTTGTGACGCAGTCGGATCGCCGCCATTAGGTTTTCGTCTTGGCCACTTCAACTTTGTGACGGCGTCACCTTATGGTTGTGGCGCCGTGGCTTCATCTTCGGCGCGTCGGGATCCAAATCTAGGCCGTCGAGTTGTGACGCCTACTCTTTAAAACCTGATGCCGTCAAGTCTTGAAATAGCAATTTGGCTTCTGAGTCGTCACAAAGCTTGTTGCGACAGCGTTGCCATTTGGCTGTGACGCCGTCACCTTCAACTCCAGCAGCTTGAGTGTCTTGATTCTTGACTTTGGCCATTTTCTTCATATATTCGCGCCTTTCGTCCGAATAAGTGTTATTCCAGCAATTTGCCTTCAAGAGACCTAAAAAGTGAAAATGAATGAAATTAAGCACTAACGGATATAAAAGTGGTCGATTAAGGGCTTAAATGACCCCTCAAAAGTGTATCTTTTAAGTCCTTATCAGAACCTTATACATTGTCTGCATGATAAGCTTCTGTTTATGTATCTTGGTCTCCCAGTGGGAAATGATATGTCGAAAGCTGCTAGTTAGGATTTAGTAATTGATCGATTTTATCGTCCCTCATCTTGGAAATCTAAAGCTTTATCCATTGGGGGTCGTTTAACTCTTACTAAATCGGTATTAAGCCCCCTCCCACTTTATTATCTGTTTCTCTTTAGAGCTACTTTAAAAAAATTAATCTGTTTTAAAAAAATTAGCCGTTGATCGTTTTGGGGTTTTAAGGATGATGATAGGGGCATGTCGTGGTTCAATTGGAAAACTGTTTTGTCTCCATTTATTAAAGGCGGGATTCGGATTGGTAATATTCGAGTTAAGAATTTAGCACTTCTCAGTAAATGGTGGTGGCGTCGAAAGCTGCTAGTTGGGATTTAGTAATTGTTTGACTTTTTATCGTCCTTCATCTTGGAAATCTAAAGCTTTATCTAGTGGGGTTTGTTTAACTCTCACAAAATCGGTCTTAAGCTCCTTTCTACTTTATTATATGTCTCTCTTCGTATCTCCTTTAAAAACAACAAACATGTTAGAAAAAAATCAATCGACGATTTTTTTGGGGTTTTAAAGATGATGAAAGAGGCATGTCGTGGTTCAATTGAAAAGTTGTTTTGTCTCCGTTCAATAAAGGAGGGATTGGGATTGGGATTGCTAGTATTCAAGCAAAGAATTTAGAGCTTCTCAGTAAATGGTGGTGGCACTTCCATGTCGAAAAGGATGCTCTATGGAATAATACTATTGATGAGATATATGGTTAGGACGGAGGATTATCAATGTCTACTGGCCTTGGAATTAAATTGGGTGTTTGGGATAATATAATAAGTATTGGCTACTCCATCAATTAGCCGGGCTCTCCATTTTCTTCCTCTTGAGGGAACTAGAGAGTCCATATATTTTTGGCACGATAGATGGTTGGATGACGACCTATGTCTTAAAATACGTTTTTCACGTTTATATGCTTTGAATGAGAGCAAACATTGCCTCTTAAATGAGAGGCTCAAAGAAATTGATGGCACATGGGTTTTGTTCTTGGCTTGGCGGTCTTCTCCTTGGGGGAGGTCATGTGATGAGCTCAACTCGTTGTATTCTGTTACTGAATCTTGCTCCCTAAATTATGTGGCTTTAGATGGTCGAAAATGGACTCTTGGTTCGGGAAAAGATTTTACGGTGAAGACTTTATCCCATATAACCAATTTGAGTTTGTTTGAGCCTTATCATTATGTGCAAAATTTAAACGGAATTCTTGGGTCCCTCGAAAAATAAATATTTTTTCTTGGCGTGCATTTAACAATCGGGTTGCCTCTCCATTTTGCTCCAATGCTCCTGAAGATGGTAACCATCTTCTGTCGTTGCCCTCGGGTCATAACTATTTAGAGAAAGGTATTTAGTAGTTGGAAGATTGATTTTCCTTCTAACCTATCTCGGCCTCTTGTTTTAGCTTCATCAGTTCCGTGCTTTCCTCTTAACAAACATTCTACAAAGGTTTTTCAAGGGGGCTTGTTTAATTGCTCTATAGTGTATATGGTATTGGAGAAACCATTTGGTTCATGAGGTAGCTGAAAAGCATGCGCTGATCTTAGGTGAGGACTTTTTCCAAAGATTCGATCTTTATTGGTGTTGTGGATTTTAAGTAGGTGCCCTACGAAGAATATTTCTTGGGACAATTGGATCCTAATGCATGACTTTTTCGGCATAGGCTAACTAGTTATTTTCTTAATTTCTTCTTCTTTTCTATTAGCTCACTTGTGAGCTTTGTTCTGTTTTGCTCCTCTTGTTGCGGTGCTTTGTTTCTTATTTGCTTCTCTTTTGTATTGTAATTGTATTTTGTAATGTAAGTTAACTAAACTGAACAATTAGTAATTTGATTGTGCATAAAAAATTTATTACTTTGAGATACAATGTAAGATTGTTCACTAATTTTTCTGATTATAAACTTTTGGTGCAGGTTCTAATTTTCACTCACTTGATTCGAATATTTGTTGATAGTCATTAATCACAGGTTGTAAACAAGGTTTGGGGACAAGCGATAAAGAACCAACCGACTACATTGTATTGAACTGATAATGATTATAGGGATTACAAGAGAATATTTAAAAACTTAGAAAACCTAATATTTAAACGGGGCTAATTAGAGACGGAGCCAGGAATTTGTATTAAGGGGGGCTCAAATTTTTTTTCCAGCAATAACATACAATTCCTTAATTAGTTGAGAAAATAGACAAAATGGACAAACGTTGAATGATAGTAAAGTTGAGGAGTTAAAAAAGATAAAAACGTCGTTGTTTATTAGATATAAGCCATTGACAAAGATTAGATTGATGACTTTATGAAACATACTTAAAAGCTAAAAGAAGAAAATAGAAAGCTAATTGCAATAGGCATGTCAAAACAAATAATTAAAAACGTATCATCTATACTCTATAGTTGATTCTTTGAGAAAAAAATGAAAAGAGCTGTAACCAAAGCTAAAATTGCTTTTTCCAAAGTAAAATTACTACTCCCTCCGTCCCAAAATTATAGTCCCCTTTCTATTTTTTCGGTCTTTCTTTTACAACTTTGACCTTAAGTATTTTTTTTTGTGTTATATAATATTTGATGCAAAATATATGAATGGATTGAGTTTTTAATGTATTTTCATTTGATATAATTTTCATCAAGTATTGTATAACATAAACGAAAATATTTATGGTCAAAGTTGAAAGAGAAAGACCAAAAAAGTCAAACGGGGACTATAATTTTGGGACGGAGGTAGTACTAGTTTACTAAAAGCAAAGTACTTTTAACATTTCTAGTCTTCTAGAAAGTATTTAGGGTCCGTTTGGTATATAAGTAGGTTTAGGATTTGAATTTGGATTCGTATCTAAATTTTATTTAGGATTTGGATTTAATGTAAAAGAGAGAGAAAAAATGAAGTAAGAAAAAATAATATAATTAAATAAAAAAATAGTATTTTACTAATTAGTAAAAGTATATTAAAACTTGATTTTATTACTTTATAAGATAAAAAGAAAAAGCATGTAGAGAGAAAACCACTCATTGGACCCCACAATGTCATGAAACCTTGAACCAATGTTATAAAAACACTCGTTGGACCCAGGAATTGAAACAATAGAACTTTTTGTATATGATTCCTATATGATAAAGTGAAATCTTGAGCTAAATAACTCATTAACGTCTTGTCAAATGAAAACCCAGTCAAAAACCTCAACCAAACGGGCCTTTATTGTTGTATCCAAGAAAGTTGAGTGGCTTAAACTAGTTGTACAATTAAAACTACAATAATATTAAATTTGCTATACCCTCTTCATCTTTTTCACATGGTTCCTCTGTAAAATATATCTCTGGTCGGATTTTTTTCTTCTCGTTTTTCTATCTTCTTTTTCTCAGTACTTAGATCTAAGCTAATTGGGCCGGTTGGTGGTGGCCGAGCACCCTCCAATCCCCCTACTGGCTCCGTCCCTGGGACTAACAATAAACTAATGTAATACAGGCTTAATAATAAGTACTAACGTCCCCCTCTAGCTAGAGCATAGATATATTATCATGCCTAGCTTGTTACAAATATAAAACCCAAATATATTAAGTAAAAAAGTTTTCCTCCAAGCAATAATCCAAATCTTTAACAAACGGTCTTCAATAAACGGAAAGCTAATTGATCTCACTTGGGATCTCCAAAACAAAATACAAAGCAACCTCAAGAAAGCAGGTCTAAATAGATCTCACTTGGGATCTAATCAAATTATGAAGCAACCTGAACAAAATAGGTCTCGGTAGATTTCACTCAGGATCTAATCAAAATAAGAAGCAACCAATAAGTCTCAACGAATCAAAATACGAAGCAACCGGAAAAAACATGTTCAGGTCTCAACTAACCATAATACGAAGAAACCGGAACATATATATTCGAGTCTCAACTAACCAAGAAATCCAGAAAATGAAGCAACCTGAAACAACAATTTTGAAACAGGTCTCAACTAATCAGAATATGAAGCAACCAGATCATGTTTGGGTCTCAACTAACTAAAACTCAATTCGAGTCCAAACATCCGACTTTATATGAACTCATGCTAACTTTAAAAATTTTTGGGGCAAAAGTTGAAAAGAATTCCAACTTGAAACTCAAACAAAATGGTGAAGCATGATCAGATCAAAATGTGAGATGTTTTAAGTTTGATCCATGATAGTGTGCAAACAACCTAAAGGGAAGGCTTCATTACATGATTTGAGTTTGTGTTGTGGTGAGTTCAAACCCGTATATGAGTCAATTAAAAGGTTACAAATCATTATTGCTAGAAAAAAAAAGGGAAGGAAAAAACAACAGTATATATACAATGTGATAAGTACAAAAGTGAAAAACATAACCTTGAAAAATATAAGACTAAAATACACCGTTGGTCCCTAAACTTGGTAAAACACTTCGTGATGGGACAAAACTCGGCTCTATCATCGCCAAAGGTCCAAACCTTGGCCTTTAAATGCCAAAATCATCCCTTGACCAGGATTGACATATTCAAACCTAATTTTTTGGATTCCCTTCGTGGGTATAACCATAAATAGACCATTCACATTTTTGACCCAACCTAGTTAAAATGTAACCCAACCTTCAATCATATATGTATCGGCTACAACCAAAATTGAACCCTAAAATACAATCAACACACATTCTACCCAAAGCAAAAAAAAACAATAATGGCACAAAACGATAAGGGGAAGGCTTTGTTGAGTTCGTTGAGGAAAGCAGACTGCCCAAATGAAAAAGGTTTGGGTGTTAAGAAGGAGAAGGAAGAGGCTGACATCTTGTTATCAAAGTTTAACGATTTGGGAGAAAGGATTCAAAATCTGGAAATATTGTTTAAATATCTTAAGGAAAGGAAGGAAAAGAAGGAAAACGATGATAGGGAGAGTTGTGTGTCTAGCTAAGTGTATGTTTAGATGATAGTAAACATTTGTAGTTCTTGAGAACATGAAATCGATGAATAAAAAATTGGGTTCTTATTTAAGTAATTGTGTTTGAAATCGTTTTGCATTTCTTAATAGGTTTGACTTACCCAAGTCATACCACAATAGTAAGTTACAATTTGTTGCCTTTCATAAGTTTCTTTGACTTGGGTAAGTCAAAATTCAAGATGTTACAATACACCATTGTTAATACATTGTTGTTTACTGCTAAAGCGTTTGAATTTTCAATCCGTATTTTTAAACCACTGCCTCTAATTTTGCTGATACGGGGGTGTTTGGTTTTCCTGTAACAACTTTTGCTAATAAAATGGGCTGTTTGGTTTAACTGTTACAAGGGGATGTTTGATGATACATTATGATTTAGTGCTAAACTATTTGCATTTTCACCACGTCATTTTAAACCATTGTCTTTGCTTTTGCTGATACAAGGGGGTGTTTGGTTTTGCTGATTAAAGTTTTGCTGATACAAGGGGCTGTTTGGTTTTGCTGATATAAGGGGATGTTTGGTTTTGTTGATACTAATTATACTAAAATACACCCAATATGACAATACAAGAACATATTAAACAACACATAACCCAAATGATATTTCATCATTAATAAAGTCTGTTAAACATCATAAACAACTACATCAAATCTAATTTACATACCCTTTTTAGCAACCTATATTCCCAAAACGATCATCCAAAAGACCGCCTTTATCTACCCCATGGAAAACCCAAAATTCAGGCATTATGTTCAGCCATTTTCTTAACAAACTCTTGGTTGAACCGAATACCTTCATCTGTTTGACCAACAATCTGTATGATTTGGGCAAGTTGCTTTGTATGCCTCGACTGGATTTTGGTCAGCACATCCACACAGTCAAGCGTAATTCCACGAGGTCCTAGAGCTTGATTCTCTTCTATCAGCTCCCTACGCTTGATGATTCCTGTCTTCGATCTTTGAATGCATGAAGAACTAGCTTCTTCAGAATCCCTTCTTGGGCAGCCTCTTGTTCAAACCAGATAGCCATACGATCATTCAAATTTGGTGAATCAGCAACCTCCATGAGTTCGTTTAAAATAGGGAAATCTGCCATTGGAAAATTGTTTGTGTGTGGAAAACGTGGTAGATGAGTTTATCGTTTGGTGTGCAATAGTTAATATCGTCTCCGGTAAGAGACGGTCAAGGGTCTAATAGTTACTTATTTTTCACACTCGGTTCCTGAATTTGTCTTGGTTGCCGTTGTCATACTTAAAACTCCCGCCCAATAATCACTTTAGAATACACAATTGGTCCCTCAAGTTGCCAACTTACGTAAAACCATTAGAAGTTTGACTTTGTTAAGTCAAACTTCTATAACATATCAAATTATCAATTAACTCCAAAACAAATATTGAGGAATGGTTTTGCAATATTGACTTTACAAAGTCAAATATTGAGTAATGGTTTTGCAATTTTGACTTTACATAGTCAAAATGCAAAGACACAATACAGTCATAAGACAACCTTAGATCTTGGACAAGCCCACAGACATCTAGAAGAAGCTGTAGCATATCTTCATACCAAAACAGCACCATAAGAAACAATCAGAATGAAGAAACTCCACATTCCCAAACACTCCTTAATACCATTCTATATACTATTGAACATTCTACTAGCCATCCTTATCATCAAACTTCAAATACCATTCTACCTTTTGCACTTAATCTTCCAAAGGTTTTCAATCCTTCTGACATTACGACTCTCCTTCACAGTTAACCCATTCACCATTTTCAAGTATTGACTAACTAAAGTAAACTGGAAATGCAGTTTTACTTGCTACAATCAAATTAAAATGCTAAATGAAAGTTTGACTTTCGAATGTCAAACTTGCATCACCTACAAGGCTACAATACGCACAAACAACAACATATGAACAATCTAATTTTAAGCAAACCATATAAACAAATATTGTACCAAATTACCAAAACTATTTTGCAACATTAATTGTCATAGGGTATTCAACCCATACATAAACTACAACCACTCAAAGAAATCTACCATGGCTGTGGGGGAAGCTCGGTGGAGTTTCAACAGCTTCCTAGCCAACTCCCAGTTGTTCTTAGTATTTTCATTCTGATCATGACTCCTATCGCTGACCCTGATATTGATTGTCTTTAGCGACCAGGAATATGCAAGTATACACTTTATTAAAGTTATTTCATGCTCTATTCTAGGAAAAGCTCGAAACACCACCGTCTGTAGCTGGCCATGGCTGAATGTGTTTCTGTCTACAACATTGGAAATTTTTTCCAAAAGTAGATCACTAAGCGTGTTTGAAGCATGAAAAATAAAATAGTGTTGAGATATACAAACATGGCAATTTAGGAATGTTTATTTGATACATATACATTACAGCATTACACTTTCTCTGGTATCTAGCATTTTCAAATTCAAAGATGACCGAATCATTACAATGGTGAACGCTACCATAACACTATTCCCAAAATCGACATCGGACAGCTTAAGGTTAATTAGGGAAACAAAGGGCACCTTCATCCTAGGATTAGCTTCATGTATCAACTACAACAAGTTTTAAAGATTAAATTTCATTACTGTTACACATTTCTTTAACATTGTAAAATTATAAGTTGTAAAACTGAAATTGTTCTTACCGTGCAATCACCAAAATCCAATGTAAGGGTCTCAAGATTTTGAAGTCTTGTCAGGTGAAAGATATCGGATGTTGTGATTGTCGTCACAACATTATAACGACCAAATGACAAATGTAACTTCTTCAAATTTCTAAGTTTTGCAATATCCCATAGTCTCATCTCGTTTGTAATAGGACGATCCATTTTAAGAGACTCAAGTGAGGGACAACCAGCAATAAAGTCCCAAACTGTACCGCTTAGGAAATTGACATGAAACAATTCTAAGGTCAGTAGATTTGGAAAGCCATGAAAATATTCCAAAGTAGCCATACGACAAAGATGAAGTACCAGATGTTTCAACTCCCTATGAGAGTAAAGTTGGGTTGGGAACGTAACTGGGTCACCATACCGCTTTGTAATAATCACTCAATTCCATGCTCATCCAAAAACAAGAGCCACTCACGAATCTCTTCATAATGAAAGTTGTCTATTCCAAGCATTGATCTTGGCTCTACAGCGAAGACAAACTTTCTTATTGGACCCATAAGCCAATTCAAGAACATAGTAACAAGCCTCCCATCAAACTCATATGTCAAATAGTAAAAGAAATCCTCATCAACTATGACATCGGTGAGCAAAGTCCACTTAGACCTCTAGTTTCACGCTAAACTAGAGGTTCTCACCGCTTCTAACAAAGGCAACCGATTCAAAATGTTAGTGATCACTACATCTGGCATGTTGCTAATACGATCGATCGACATTGTTTTGTTGGAAGTTGGGTTGGTCTTTTTAGTTCTGGAAATGACGATTTAGATTCGGATTTCGATTTTTAGTTTATCTTTTCTGGATAATAGTGTATTATGATTGGTAAAGTTGTTTGTTGGGTGGGTGTATTGGTTACCGCGAAATTAAACGCAAGCGTATCAGGGAAGAAACGGCGAGTAGCCATACTCACAATTGGTCCCTGGGTTGAAGGTTGGGTAAAAAATGTGAATGGTCTATTATACCCTCGAAGGAAATCCAGAAAATTATGTTTGACTATGCCAATCCTGGTCAAGGGACGATTTTGGCATTTAAAGGCCAAGGTTTGGACCTCTGGCGATGATAGAGCCGAGTTTTGTCCCATCGCCAAGCGTTTTGCCAAGTTTAACGACCAACGGTGTATTTTAGTCAAAATATAATAATGGTATTATTATGTTCAACAAGACATGAAACAGTAGGCCTACACCTTATTTTGAAAAAATATATTTGTTAAGAAAACTTGCGAGGCATAACTGAGACGAGATAAGTTGCTAGGTACTTGAGATCGCCTTGTTAAATACTCAAATCCGACTTGTTAAATTAACTTGATGTCAATGTGCTAGCTCGAGCTCAAACTCCTCGAGCAAAATCCCAACTCGAATTTGCGCTCCAACATCCTCAACGACTTGATGCTCAGGATATTTACATGAAAAACTATATTTGTAACTAAATTTATTTTATTTTATATGTATACAAACTTTATGTTTGATACCAAAACCAACTTAGAAAATAAATTTATTTCAAATACATGAGACTTATAACTAGTGAGATAAAGGTAGCCTCATCACGGTCGAAAAATTACGAATCGGAAAATCAGATTGGACAGACAAAAATAGGAACATACCGAAACTTATGCCCCAAAAGACCGGACTGAATGTGTTCCTTCCGGTCCGGGTAGGTCTGGTTTGTCGATATGATCCGGCCCAACAAAGAATAATGGCCGGCAAGAACGTATCTAACCCACCAAAGACCGAATATGAAGAAAAAGGTGCACCGAAGGCCAACCTGGGATATTGCTCGGTTTGGTTTTATTCACGGTCTATTATGGTCAACCATATAGCCCTTTATATGATAATAATACAAATAGGTCTAAATAATACTAACTCCGTCCCATAAAAACTATCCACTTTAACTTTTTTAAGTTTTTCTTTTTGAACTTTGATCTTAAATAATTTTGTTTACGTTATATAACATTTGATGAAAAATATATGAATGAATTGAGATTTAAATGTATGTTAATTGGTATGATTTTTATAAAATATTATATAATGCAAACTAAATATTTAAGATTAAAGTTGAAAAAGAAAAACTTAAAACAGTCAAACTGGATATTTATTATAAGACGGAGGGAGTAATATAAGCTAATAAATTCGAGGGTAGATATACCTAACTGCCTATATTTAAATCTAGTGGTCCAGAAATAATTTTGTAAAAAAATTTATTAGAATTCGCCAACTTGCAAATTATAATTAACATTTGCAACTTGCGAACTATCATCACCATTTTCCAACTTGCAAATTACTATAATAAACTTATTTCCTTTTCAGATTTCTTTTATAAAAATATCCATCCTTAAAGCCTCTTAAGTTTTCACACTTTACTAAAATGAAAAGAAAAGTACTAATAAAAATTTCTTAAATTTAATGATTAAAAGTAGTTCCTAAACTCATCAAAAGTTATATTTTGACATCCATGTATACAAAAGCACCCTTTAGATTTGCTAATAATAGATTATTAAACCCATTAAATTTATATTTTGATACTTCTCATATCAGTAGCGAAGCGCGATACTTGCTCACTTGTTTATCAACATTATAAGTAAGACTATAAACGGGCTAGACGAATATGGACAGAGCTTTATTCATATTTGTTTGTTGAATTTTAGCCGTACAAATAAACGAACAAAGACGCTTAAACGAACAGATTTTCTTTTTCATTTTCGTTTATTAAAGAATAAGGTTGTTCATGTCCATTTTTGTTCGTTCATTAAGACACTACACAAACATAAACGAACGAAAATATATAACGTAAAATAATTATCTAAAAGTTTACAAAAATATACATAATATTGTGTTTATAAGTGTTGGTTTGTTTATTTAAACCAATTTTTAAAGTATATAATAAAATATATGAACATATGATAGACGAACATAAACAAATAAATGAACATAAACGAACGTATAATCGGACATTCACGACCATTAATGAATGGACACGGACTTTTGTTCATGTTCGTTCATTTAACTAACAAACGTAAAATGTTATTCATGTTCATTCATTTAATAAATAAACGAACATAAATAAATATTTTATCGAATGATTCATGAAATGTTCACTAAACATTCAGTCCGTATTAAAGCCCTAATTATAAGAATGTATATGGTAATAATGTCTAAAGAAGGGTATCTATACTGATATTAGAAGAAATTACATCTTTCGTGAATGTGGTTTACTCAAAATTACACGCATAATTCCTATTCGATTTTAAACACACTAGTGATGCCTAATTTTCAAGCTAGTTGCATTTGATAGTCCCTTTAAAAGATAGGGATCGACTGTTTAATAAGCTATACCATTTTAGGTCAATTCCATATATAGACAACTTAAACCTCATAATTTCATATTTCTCCAACACATGCTTTAAAATCATTGTACATGTGCACTAAAAACTTGTGTTTTTGGTAAATATAGAATTTTGATATTTAGGTCACGTAAATATGAAATTATCCCAATTTTTTATTATATGGGTAGTCTTTATCTTATTACGCGGATATTCATTATTTTTCAAAATAGGGATAATCAATGCAAATAATTTAAAAATTAAGTATTATTTATGTAATTAAAACCGAATATGGACAACGAGTCTTATTTTGGATAAACCACATAAACAAAACATGTAATTTTTTCTTGATATTTAGATATGACCTTTTTTTTCTCTTTTTCTTTGATCTCGAGATATAATTTAGTTTATTATGCTAAGATATTTCTTTTATCGTCACATATGTCGATCTAGGAGTTTCCATTATATATATATATATTTATATATATATATATATATATATATATATATATATATATATATATATATATATATATATATATATATATATATATATAGTCCGGTTCTAGAGAAAAGTATAATTAGATAGAAAAGTGAGAAAAAGTTACAGGTAGATTTTGATAACAATCAAAAGTTCGTGGTGAAAATTAAAACAAATACATCAAATAGGGGATATCAATCGGTCGTGTCATTCATTCACAAACGAGATGAGATACACCACCATCATCGTCTGCACCGTTACCACCACCACCGTCGCCACCATATGCACCCTCACCACCACCACCATCTCCATCATTATTCCCAAACATGGAGATGAGCTACTCCATCTGCACCGTCACCACCACCACAACTGCACCACCGTTCCACCGTCTTCCGTCGTGTCAACCACCGCCCTTCAATCCACCACCGTCACACAACCGTGAACATATTAAGGAATCAGTGGAATCGCCGCCTTATTCAAATAGCGCAGATTCAATCAAACGAATCTTCTTATTCAGGTTATATATAAATTTCATTTAGCTCATTTTAAGCTTGTCTTTATTATTTTATCTATACAAAGATAACACAGATTCACTAAAATTTCTATGTTATTTTGTGCATTATAGGGTAAATTATATCATAATTAGTATTGTTGTGAATTTGTGTAAAGTTATGGCATCTGTTATGATTTTGGAAGTTTAATATAAATAGTTGTTATTCACTGATCATTTAGAATATATTTGAAATATTTGACATTTTAGGGCATCAATGTGTAAACAAATCATAATTTGTAGTTTTGTTGAATCATATGACATAAGGCATCATTTAGTAAGATTAGTGCATCATTAGACATATTAATGCATGAATGCGTATGTTTATCGCACTGTTTGTTTTTTAGTGCACCGTTAGTCATAATAGGGCATCTGTTTTTATTTTAGTGCATCACCGTGAAAATTAGGGCATTAGTGAGTATGATTAGTGCGTCGTTGGACAAATTAAGGCATCAACATGTATGTTTAGTGCATCCAATAACATCGTCGCACATTTTAAGGCATCAACGTGTATGGTTATCGCATTCTTGTCCTTGCTGGAATATGGGGGCTTTCTAATGCTGAGATTATTAATATTCAGATGATATTTTTCTTCAAATATGGCATTGTTTCTCACTAACCAAATCAACCATATTGCACAAGGCCCAATAACCAAATCACCCATAATTTTGTTGCGATTCATTTTGATCGACATCGTCATAAATCTAAAATAGTATTTGTGTGGTAAACAATACCGCTAGTTATCCTTCTTGTTTGACAATATGCTTTATATTGTCTAAAATCTGTAGCCGTGCTACATCAGAAGTGTTGATAGTTTATTTATTTGTTACGTTAGTAGAACAATAGTTCTATTTTTCAGAGAAGAATTGTTATTAGTAGTTTCATTCAGCTAGGATCTTTAGTTGTTGATTTATATAAATTTAGATTAGGAGTACTATTATGTTATCTTTGAAGTGATTACATTAACGAGTATTGTAATCGATTTTGGCATCTTGAAGACTGCATCCTTGAAAGTAAGTAATTGAGCATTAGTAATATCAGTGTTTGATTAGCAAGTATTAGTAGTCTTGAATTTGTTACGTGATTGGTAGCTTTTCTCTCATATAATTATGATTGGGTTGTTGGCTTGAGTTTGAAGACATATATGGTATCTAAAAGTGAGATGTTTAATTGTTTTGTAGGGAGAGAGCAGACGCCTGCTTCGATGCCTTGATTCTCAATATAGGAGAGAACTTGTGAGGGTGTATTTGTCAAATGTAGAGCAAATATGTAAGCGCTTTGTGGAAGAGAAGAGAGGAAGGATTGGAAAGTTGATAGAAGACAAAGCCAAATGGTCAAGGTACGTACTTAGTTTTTAGATCTTGTGCACGATAAGATATATATGCATATTAATTCAAGAACTATGTGTTTTGTCGATACGTCATTTTAACTTTGTTGTTTCCGGCTTCTGCAGTTTTGGTCAAAAATTGATCAAAATTCCAGCTCATGTCAAAGGAGAAATCGATTCCATATGAAACTAGTCAGAAAAGCTTTTTGTAGAAAAGGAAGTTGCATCTACTTTGGTGATGGATTCCTTATATAGCGGACTTAAGTCCCTTCAAGTTCAGACCAAGAACAAGAAACTCAAGGGAAAATGCTCGGATGTAGCACAACTGCCAATAGCTATAATCCGGGTTGAGAAAGACCCTTTTATTCTGGTTGATGATGTATTAGCATTGCTTGAGAGGCGGCCGTGGAACCGTTGCCTCCCAAGGATGATAAAGGTTCTCAGAACCGCACCAAGGTGAGTATGATTGTGTTCTATCCCTTGCATTCCTAGGTTAAGTTACCGTATAGTACCAACTTCCTGTTTCTGTTTCCTTTAACTAGTTAAAAATCTCTATTCTGCCACTATACAATGATAACCACCTGTCCAAAGTTATTGTGAACAAAGTTAGTTTATTAGTTAAAATGTTAATGTCATGGTGCCTTTGCCTATTGTAGGATGGCGGCTCGGGGATGATTTCAAAGAAGGAATCTATTTTTCAAGATATTTTATTATGTGAACAAAAATATATGCACAACCTGTCACATTTTCATTGATTATTTGCAATTTTCGCTTTTTCGTTTGATATCGTGGTAACCTTTTAATGATATGGCCCCATAATAGAAGAGCTATGTTACTACCTTTGAGGACAGGAGCACTACCATTTGGTGGCTATATATACACATAGGGCATCTATGAGTTTGATTAGTGCATCGAAAAGGTAGATATTAGTGCATCCATCTGCTTATTTAGAGCATCTATTTGGACATTTTTGGGCAAAGAGGCGGTTGATTATAGTATCGAGAGTAAGATCTAGTAAAATATTGTCATTGTATCTAGCATATGTTGTCGTAGATTATTTATAATCTGAAATATAATCTATGACATCAACAAAGGGTCAAGAGCTACTATATTTGTGCACAAGTGCGAAGTGAGCTAGCTGCATATGTCATCACATGATCCAAAGATAAAGATATTTCCCGTCCCGAAAAATATGTTGCGATACTATGAAGCTATGATCCATGAAATGTCCTGAATAAATGGGTATGCTTCCTCTAAATTATCCTGAACTTCTTGACTTATCAGTTATATGTAAAAGTTATTCAAGTAAACGAAGTTTTGGTTTTTGTGGTTATTTCCGTGTTGTATTGACATCTTGAGGCGGTGCTTTCAAAGATTGCCATCTCCTTTACCTGAAGCAAAAATGCTCAGAGATAGAGCTATTAGTCACTACCGCACTCATAGCTTATTTGGAAACAACCATAGACTTAATAATAATAGGAGGAATGGGTTTAGGATTTAATAGGCGCATAATAATAGATAGGGGTATTGGTGTTACAACACGTTTGAGGACATATTCTTCTCTTCTAGAAAGCTTGAAAGTGAAGGTATCCGACCCGCGATTTATCAAATCCTAAAATCTTTTTGGAACAGACTTATTTAATTTCATCCGTTTGAGGTACGTTAGTGCATCTGTTTGAGGTACTAGAGCATTCGTTTAAGGACCTTTAGTGCATCGTTTAGATTTTTTTGTTTTTCGACCTTTGTATATTGATATCTTTGTGTATCTGATATACATATAGTTTTATTTTTTTCAGCTCCATCAGTCTAGAATAAAAATGATCACTCTAAGGCTACAAATAAGCATTTACGAACGCCTCTTCATTCTACTCCACCAGCTTTTGAGAGGCTTTACTTCCTTTAATACATGCAAGCCACATTTTATAACTTTTTTCTATTTTATATAGAAGGAATTTCTATGATGATTAAGTTTTGGCAGATGCTACTTCTTGGGGATCAAGTTAAGGAAGCTATAGAACAGGTGGAAAGTGCAATTCAAAGTTATATTACGCCTCTATTCACTTGTTATAACTTTATCTTTTTCTGTTTGCGCCTACCATATTATGTTTACTATCATATGTATTATGCGATGATTAAGGTTGTGTACTTTTAAGATTATTGAACAAATCAGTTGGAACCATGGTACTGGCAGTATGAATTTCAAATTTGCATATTTTATGTAATTTGTGCATCGAAAGGTATATATTAGAGCATCTACGTGTATGATTAGTGCATCGAAAAGGTATGTAATAGTGCATCTTACTTGTATTTTTGTTGTGGCCCTCACAAAATATTGACTCTCTTGTGCTGATTTTATTATGGTTTCAGAGGACACCGAGATCGTAGAGAGAGTGGTCATCATCTGCTAGAAGGTTTTATTTCAAATCTGTCATTGAGTTTTTCGCCAAACACATTTTTCAGCAGTTTTAACTAGCAATTTTAATTCACTTTTATTAGTTTTAAAAATTATTAAAAATCAAAAATAGCTTTTTCATCAAGTAGTGTAACTAGCCTCAAAAGGAAAAAATCCAAAAAATAATTTAGATAGGTGCTTGCGTTAAAGTTGGTGGATCGTTAATTTTGTGCCTCGCTCATATGTCCACTATCTGTCCAAACAGATAAGTACTAATTTGTTTATATGCTTAATCCGTTATCATTAGTGTTAGATTTTTAGTTTCTATAATAGTTTGTAGGTTGAACTTCATTTGTTTTAGCTTTTAGAGCCTATATTCTTATTAGTTTATGCTTAATTTAGGTCTGCAATTAGCTGCACTAATCTCCATATCTTTCCCCATATCAGCTGTTCTAAGATTATTTCATGATAATGGACTTGAGCTTATTGTTTGCACTTTAGCTTCCTAAGTAGTTAGTAGTTAGTAGTGGTAGGTTGTAATTTTTCAGATCAGATCTCAACTTAGGAGCTTGTTGGAATAAGCTTATTAGGTCTGCACATTGCCTTATTTCCCTTTTATCTGCTGCATTAGTTTAAAATTAGTCCTTATAAGCCTTTAGTTTTTGATTTTTAATTTTCTTATTTTTAGTCCTTATTAGCTGAAATTTTGGATTTAGGCACTTTGGTTGGTTTTCTTCTTCAAGGTATTTTTAGTTTAATTTTAAGATTTTTCTAAGCCACTTAAACTTGAGCTTAAAGAAGCCCCATCAAGGCAGTTTGGCATTGGGGTGTTAAAACCTGTTATAGTGCTTAAATGCTTTGATCTTGTGCTTATTGGATTCAAATCAGTTTCAATAGCTTATTCTCAGATATTTTAGGTTATTTTTATCCTATGGTAGCTTCTGGTAGCTTTTAGATGGCTTTTGGCTTATTCCTCATATGCTTTCCTAATCAGTTCTTGCCCAAATCATATTTCCTGCTTTCAAAAGTAGTTTGCGATCACTTGACGGATTATTTGTGAGTGAAGGGTTTTGGATTCCTAATTTAAATCGTTTTTTGCTAATCCTGTTTTGATACGAGTGAACAGCTTACAAAGAAGGTATGCGGCGCTCAGATTACTAAGCCGGGGAACACCGTGAAGATCACCCATGGAAATTAGCTCATTTAAATAATGAAGAGGTCTCAAAAGCAGTTGCAGAGGCACGAAAAAGGTCCAAGATCCTGCAACCGGTGTCAAGAAAAGAAGTCGGGAAGATGGACGATCTAACGGACTTGAATTTGATGGTTTAAAGTGTGTTATGTTGTGTAAAATGTTCAAGATAATGCTTTTCTTTAAGACCTGAGAATGACTATGTTGTAAAGAACACATTGTATATCTAATTTGTTCAGTTAAAGGGTAAATCAAAATAGAAGATAATTCATCTTATGTGTATATGTGCAGGGGAAAAAAAACTCACTCACTCACGTTGAATCTATAATGGGGCATTTTGAAATTGTAGTATTAAATAAAATTTAAAAGTTACAAAAACAACCCTTGACAAATAAAAAAAGTAACAAAGAAGCCCCTTGAGTTGGGAAGGAAAAAAAGGAGGGGAAGGGAGGGAGATCTAATGGATGAGATCACTTCTCTCACTTTTCCACCGAGATCAAATTTTCAAATGAACCGATTTCTATATATATATATATATATATATATATATAGGGAAGGGATCGGGTGCGGATTGGATTTTAAGTAGGGATGGTGCGGATAATATCACAGTAGCTTTTTCTTTTAAAAAAAATTCAAGAAAATCTGAAAAAATTAAAAAAATAAAGAGGATGATAAATTATTAAGAATCGTTGAAAAAAATTTCAAAAAAAAAATCGTTTTCATGATTAAAGGTATTGTGATATTAAGGTCGATTTTGACTTTTGTAAAAAAGTCAAGATCTAATCTTAATATCACGTAAACTTTTTTTTTTGAAATACAAATTGTTAATATCACACTAACTTTTCTTTGATATCACATTACTTTTTTGTTTTTTTTACTAATATTATTAATATCATCGCTTTATTTTTAATAAAAATGTTAATATCACGTTCCTTTTACTATCACATGAACTTTTTTTTTAATATAATTGTTAATATCACCGTAACTATCATATGTTTTTTTTAATAAAATTGTTAATATCATAGTAACTATCATATGTTTTTTAATATCAAGGTTCATTTTTACATGTAAAAAAACTTAATATCACAGTTGGTTTTATAATATCATCATTTTATAATTTCACAGTTTCATAATATCACACTAAGACTCATAATATCGTTAATATCACGGTAGTACTCATAATCAAGAAAACAAAAAGTGCTCAGAAAAATCAAAAAATTAAAAATGAAAGAAGATAACAATAGTAAGGATCGCCAAAAGGATAAAAATTAAAAAATCGCTTTACATGGTCAATTGGTAGTGAAGTTAAGCAGATCTTGATTTTTTACAAAAGTCAAGATCCGATCTGAATGAAATGGCCCAGATCTGTCCGTACATCCGCACTAAAAATAAAAATCCGTACATGATCCTCACTCTCTCTCTCTCTCTCTCTCTATATATATATATATATATATATACATGTATATATATATATATATATATACATGTGTATATATATATATATATATATATATATATATATATATATATATATATATATATATATATATGTATGTATATAGATTTGTGTTCATGTGATGAACACTTTAAAATGAAAAACAATAGGCACCAATAGAGAGATGCCAAGTATACAATATTTATTAGTGTTAAAACAAAATCTTAAATAAATTAAAAGGGTATTTACGGTATTTATACAAATGGGTTTCAATTTTAATGCCACCAGCGTATTTCCCATTCTCATTTACTTTCATTAGAAATTCATCCAACATCTCTTTCCCGAAATTCCGGCCATCTCGCTGTAAGCCACCTCTACTACATCGTCCTATGATAAATCTAATATTTTTTCAAAGATCTAAGTTTTTTTCAAACAATTTTAGCCTCGGCTTTTTTATTACGATCCATTTTCGGAACCTTAATCGTTGTTAACCTCGTTGGAATCTAGGTTTGAACCACAAAAAGGATTATAATTGAATATTTAGTCGTGTGATTCTGTTTTTTGAATCATATATTGGTTGTCTGTGTGCCCCTTGACAAAGATCTGACGGTTGGAGAAGAACCATCTGCAGCCAATCGACCTGGATTTTGATATCCCGTAAGTTTTCGATGATTTTGCAGAACGAGACCCACAACAGGAGATTGAAAAAGATTTAGTAATGTATCAATTAGTATTAGGGTTTTTTTTTTTTTTTTTTTTTTTTTGTATTTGTATATTTCATTAGTTATGCATGTATTTGGTAATGTGAATCTGTTAATATTTTTTGATTGTTAATGAATACATTATTAGGGAATGTGATGAATAGAATTGTTTAAATGAAATCGGGTCAAGAAAAAAGGGTCCGATTTGTGTAGTATTGTTTGATAGGATTGTTATCAACTTGACTATTTTTATTTCATATGTCCAACTGTCCAAGTGATTATAACTTCAATTGATATTAGAGACTCGTGATATTATAAGCTTCAAAAAAAAAAACGTGTCATAAAACTTATTATATATATTAACTATAGAGCAAGACATGTGTTCACACTTGCAAACATTAAATGCAAAGTTTCAAAACTTGGCAAAAACAGTCCTTGAGGTTTAGGTGTCGTTGCAAAGTAAATCCTGTAACATTAATTTAACTTTCGCAAGTTGGCAAAAAAACCCCTAAGGTTTAGGTGTCGTTGCAAAGTAAGTCCTTTAGCATTAATTGCTATCTATAGCAATTTGGCAAAAATAGTCCCTATCCAAATTCACGTCTACAAAAGCAATCCCGCTGCATCGCGCGGGTTTCCACACTCGTATATACTATAGAGCAAGACATGTTTTGCACATTAATTGCTAACTTTCGCAAATTGGCAAAAATAGCCCCTAAAGTTTAGGTGTCGTTACAAAGTAAGTCCTTCAAAGATTAATTGCTATCTATAGCAATTTGGCACAAATAGTTCATAAGGTTTAAGTTGTGGAGAAAGTAAGTCCTGTAGAATTAATTGCTATCTATAGCAATTTGGTAAAAATAGTCCCTATCCAAATTCACGTCTACAAAAGCAATTCCGCTGCATCGCGCGGGTTTCCACACTCGTTGTATCAAAAGATTAAGTGTGTCATAAAAAATGTGTCACTACAAATGTATAAAAAGACTAATTGTGTCCCAAAAAATTGTTAATAAACTTAGTGCGTCACTATATATTTACACTAAATGTATCAAAAAAAATTAGTGACACTACATATATACCAAAATTTTAGTGTATCACTATATATTTATCAAGAAATTTAGTGTCACATTACAAATATGTCAAAAAAAAATTAATGTATCACTATATATGTATCATATATTTATTTATATATGTATCAAAAATATTAATGTGTCACCGTATATGTATAAAAAAAAATGATGTGTCACTATTGTTATTTTTCGTGTATTATAAATTATGTATTATATAATGAGATTGGTCTAATTGTCAAAAAAGGGAAAACGTATGACACATAAATGGACCAGTTGCTAAAACGTTTCATTTAAATTGGTTTGGTCGTTAAAATGAAGTATATACAAATAGCCATAGTGTTTCGTTTATTTACAATATTGCCATTATCAATTCATTGTCTTGAATAAATGCAAATCTCATCTATAATAATTGATCCAATGGTCCACAAGTGTACCTATTATTTTCTATTTTAAGGTGTACACCACAATAACGTCACCCTATATATATATATATATATATATATATATATATATATATATATATATTTATATTTATATTGTCATGTTAGATTTTTGACTTGATTAGCTATAGCTATTTCTTCAAAAAGTCAAAGAAATTTCGTGTAACGAATTATTGATGTAGGAATTGAATGTTAAAAAAATATAAAATCAAAAGACAAGGAAATTTCCAATATTTTATATAATAAAGGAAGTACATCATTTCAGAGTGATTTTGTCAATTTATTTTTATTGAAAAAACAATTGGGCCAATAAGAGAGCTCGATTTTGCCACGTAAGCAAAATCGTGTGATGTGATTGGTTAATAAAAGTCAAAATTAAATTGATTTTGGTCAAACCTTAATAAATTTTTGTGGAGAAATTTGGTTGATAAAAAAAACAAATAAAAATATAGGTGTCAAATTTGTGAAAACAAAAACTTAAAAAAAGATGAGGTAATTAATAAAACTTTAGCGGTTGAATTTTTAAAAATTATATAGAGTTAAGTGTGATGTTATAAGTTCTCCATGTTTTTTAATAACTTTAAATTATAAACAAATACCCCCTTATACTTTATACCTTTTATACTTTATATCTTAAAAATGCAATGTATATGCTCTTTTAAAATAACAGCATATAAATTTTCATAAGAATATAAGTATCAATTTTGTTATTATATACGTTCAATAAGGACTCATTTATTTTATTTTTAAAAGTTTAACCTATATGGACACGAGTTTACATTTTAAATACGGGTAAATTAATGAAAATTGGAATATAATTATCAAATTGTAAGCACGGGATTGTACTTATAACAATGACTCATGTAATTCTTATTTATTTATATAAGGATATCTAGAAAAATGTTTTTAAAAACTTTAAAGAGTATACTTTAACTTTATTAACGCTCATTATGTGCTATTAAACTTGTATCATGTGTACAGCATAATATCAGTAGTAAAATTTAAATAACAACACCACCGTCTTTGTCAACTAAATAAAATTAAATCTTGAGTTACATAAAAGAATTTTTTACAAATATTTGACCAAATTATAATAGATATTAATGCATAATGAAAAACTCGTGCATAAGTATTAGTTGTACGTATATCACAATATTTATGGGCAAATTCTTATATGTGTATATAATGAACTAAATTGTTAAAATAAATTTGATTTATGTGTAAATTTCGTGCTTGCACGAAACTTATAACTATATAATTATATGCAATTTAAAGACACAATATTCAGTATTAATACAAAATAATTTTTTTTGTCAAAACCCCGTGCGCGCACTGATATTATAACTAGGATAAGATTCATCCGAATAACATTTCAATTTTACATGATTAAATTAAAGATTTTTAACAAAGCAGAAGTTGAATGACCAGATTGGTTTGTAACTTCTTAATATGTGTTTTGAGGTTTTATATACGAATATGAATACTCATAATTCCCCCTTGACGAAAATATAATTAAAGCTCCCTCTAATTTCTATGAAAAAGTCAAAGAAATTTCGTGTAACTGTGCGACGACGACTCACAAAAGTTTGAAAAAGTCGTTGCAATAATATGTTCAAGTAAAATAAGATATTCATATCTGTAGTACTTTAATATTCCATCTCACAACCTTTCAATTATTATTTCACAAAACACAAAATCACCACCACTATCTCTTCAGCCATCACCACCTTCGCTACGACAGCCGATCGCCACCACTTATTTCAAGTTAGGTTTGTTCTTGTTTATTCAATTATTTAGAGTTTGTGTATTTTTAGAGTTTATGTATTTTGTTTTGTGTATAATTGTGGTATTAATGTCTACGTTTGTATAGTTAATTTTTTAGTTTGTTAGACTCTTGCAGATTCTAAAGGTTAATTTCGAAAAGTCTCTTAGACTGCTTTTAGAATGTTGTCTTATTTAAGATATGAATTCTGATTTAGCATTTAAGTTTGGTTTGTTTATTTTTATTCAATTATTTAGAGTTTTTGTATTTTGTTTTTTTGCATGATTATAGTGTTAATGTCTATGTGTGTTTAGTTATTTTTTTTAGTTTGTTGGACTTTTGTAGATACTTTAGGATTTTAGTGACTAAATTCATAGTTCGAAGCTAATTTATCATAGAGAGAGCCCGCCAGGTATAGATGGCGACGGGGCGGGGAATATCGGGGATTATATTTACCATCCCCATCTCCATTTCTCACTCCTATCCCCATCCCCGTCCTCATCCCCATCGGGGAATCATTTTGCATCCCCATCCCCATCCCCTACGGGGATCGAGGATCCCCACCGGGATTCGGGATTTCCGGCTCTTATAAAATAAGCATAAAAGTTACATAACCAATCTAAAATAAAAAGAATTCACGTATCAAATGTCTTAAAAAGCGTACATTGTACATAATTGGATTAATTAAAATGTCATTAAACTTTAAAGCATTATATATATTAAAAGATCACATATAATATAAAAATTATAGTACATCGAATGAGTGTATTCGGACAAAATACTGATAGGATAATACGTAGTTAGTGCTTAACATTTTAACATATTTGATGATTTTGATCCATTAAATATCAGATATACACACAAGTATACTTCAAGTAAAGTACTTGCTAATACTCACTAACATATACATATACAAGTACATTTAGTAGTAATATACGTATAATGTATACATATTTTTACATTAAAAAGTTCGGGGTCGGGGTCAGGGATTCATGCTATCCCCATCCCAAGCCCCATCCCCGGTTTCATAATCCGGGGATTCCCCATCCCCATACCCATACCCGGTCAACTCGGGGATTCCCCAGTCAAATCGGGTTTGGGGATCGGGTCCCCGTCGGGTATGGGTTTTTTTGCCATCCCTACTCCCGAGATTCATTTATCAGAAGTTACTTTTGGGAAGTCCCTTAAACTGCTTTTAGAATGTTTTGTCTTATAAAGGTTATGAATGTGAATAACCGATTTAGTATTTGAGAAATATTTGACAAAAATTCTAAGCATTTCTCCTTTACTCCACCAGTTACCAATCATGCTAACTCGTTTTGACCCCGTCTTCTTGTTATCTAAATAATTCTCTATATTTATATTTCAAACATGATTACTAATGCGTGAATCACTGTCATAAGAACTAGAATTTCAATTTAACATAAATTTCAATTCAACAGGATCATTGAATGGCATCTTCTTCAAACTCATCCGTTCAAAAGAGCTTTAAGTATGATGTGTTTATAAGCTTCAGGGGTGAAGACACTCGCAAAACCTTTGTCGATCATCTTTATGAAGCTCTTAAGGACAAATGCATCTACACTTACAAGGATGATGAGAAAATCGAGCGAGGGAAAACTATCGACAACCAGCTTATCCAAGCTATTAAAGACTCAAGAATCTTCATCATTGTTTTCTCAAAGAACTATGCTTCTTCATCTTGGTGCTTAGATGAGCTTGTTGAGATCATGGACTGTCAAAAAACTCGCGACCAGACTGCCTATCCCGTCTTTTTTGACGTGGAACCCACCAAAGTGAGAAACCAAAGTGGGGACTTTGGTAAAGCCTTTTTGGAAAACAAGAAAGAAGACGCTGCTGGGAAATGGATAGAGGCATTGAAAGGAGCAGCCAGCTTGGCTGGGCTGGAGCTGAAGAACACTCTTGATGGGTAATTTCTTTCATCATGTCTATGCGTGCCATGTTCCTTACTTTTGTTTGTTGCTAATATGTGTTTGAAAAGGACAATGGAAGAAATATCATTATTACATTACTATGTTTTTACTTCACATATGATTATGTTATAGATCTAAAACACTCTTGATTTTCTATAGTGTATGCTAAACAGATCTTGTTTTTACATAAAACAGGCATGAAGCTACGTTCATCAAAAAAGTTGTTGAAGAGATATCACTAAAGTTACGTCCCATCAATTTGGGCTTTGATGAAAAGTTAGTCGGCATGGAGACCCGAGTAAAAGATGTTGTTTCATCTTTAGAAATTGGTATTGATGAAGTTCGCATGATAGGGATCAAGGGCATGGGAGGGGCTGGGAAGACAACAACAGCAAGAGCTGTCTTTGATCATCTATCAAATTTCGAGGCTAAAAGCTTTATTAAGAATGTGAGAGAAGTTTCAAATGGCTCAGTGTATGGTTTGAAGGAATTACAAGAACAAGTCCTTTCAGATGTGCTAAATGTACAAGTTACTCTACGTAATGTTGATGACGGGAAAGACATGATGAAATGGAGGATGCCCGGTAAAAAGGTTCTTCTTGTTCTAGATGATGTGGATCACATAGACCAACTTGAGGCGTTAGCCGGTGAGCTTAAGTGGTTTAAGTCAGGAAGTAGAATTCTCATTACAACAAGAGATGAGCAAGTATTGAAAGCACACAGATTAGTGGACGTGATTCGTGATATTGCTCTCTTATCAGACCAGGAAGCAACTTCCCTCTTTAGTAGGCATGCATTTGGAAGAAAGAATCCACTTCAAGGATACGAAGAGCTGTCAGAAAAAGTTGTACGTTATGCTACTGGTCTTCCCTTAACCGTCACAGTATTGGGTTCGTTTCTCTGTGGTAAAGATAAGGATGAATGGGTAGATGCCATCGAAAGACTAAAAAATATTCCCTTAAAGGACACTCTTGAAAAGCTAGAATTAAGCTATAAGAGTCTGGAAGGTGATTATCAGCAAATATTTCTAGACATTGCATGCATATTGAAAGGCCAGACCAAAGAAGATGCAATCACCATTCTTGAAAGCTGTGGATTTCATGCTAGAAATGGTTTAAAAGTTCTTGAGCAGAGATCTCTCATAACTATTTCTAAAGATGGGGTTTTGAGCATGCATGACCATATAGAAGAAATGGGAAACAACATTGTTCGTCGATTGCACCCCGAGGACCCTGACAAACATAGCCGACTATGGATTGATGAGGAGATTGAAGATATATTGGCTAATGACATGGTAAAGATCAGTTTACTTGTAAGGTGGAGAAAACTAATACATTTTCATTTGTTCTGACTTCTGACATGAGATTTCTGGACACTGTCTTTGGATTGCAGGGTACTGAAGAAACAAGATGTCTAAAACATAATACGTCAAGAGGAAATGCAAGAACTGTTATGAAAGGTCTTGGAAAAATGAAGAAGCTTCGATATCTTGAATTGAATTTTGCATATAATGATGTCGAATGTCTTGATGATACCATCCAATACTTTTCAAACTCTTTAAAATATCTAAAATGTTCGGATTACCCTTTCTTGTATCTACCCAAAACATTTCAAGCAAACAATCTTGTTGGACTTGAGATGAAGTGGAGCAGAATGGTACAACTTTGGAAAGAGGGGGAAAAAAAGGTAGAATAATTGTTAATTGGTTGTTTTTCATAATTCTTAATAATGCTACTAATTTATTGGTTTGTTAATATGCTAATATAAATCTTTTTTTCTTATTTTTGCTCGCAGGTTTTTAAAAAACTCAAATTTCTTGATCTCTCTCACTCAAACTTGACGACCTTTGATTTTAGGATTACTCCGAATCTTGAGACGTTATCTCTAGAGTATTCTTATAACTTAGTGGAACTTTGCATGCCAGCTAGTTGTCAAAAGCTCAAGTACCTCCATATCAGTCACTCAAAGTTAATAACCTTTGACCTTGGGTTGACTCCAAATCTCGAGGCGTTATCTCTTAGAGATTCTCATGATTTAGTAGAACTTTTCATGCCCGTTAGCTGTCAAAAGCTCAACTATCTCTGTATTAGTTTCTCAAAGTTAAGAACCTTTGACCTTGGCCGGTTTACTCCGAATCTGGAGAAGTTATCTCTTGTTAATTGTGCTGATTTTGTTGAACTTCACGTGTCTGTTGCATGTCTAAATCTCAAATTCCTCGAACTTCGTAAATTGAGGTTAAGGAGCCTTGACCTTGAGTTGATTCCAAATCTTGAGAGCTTAGATCTTGCAGGATGTGATGAGTTGGTAGAAATTAACGCTCCCGTTGGATGTCTGAAAAGAGTTGGCTTCTTAACTTAAGTGGTTGTTTGCGGTTTAGCGATTTCAACTTTTACGGTAGAGAACAAAAGGTTAATTGTTCTTCAGCTACTTTAGATCTGGTTGGCGAGTCCTTAGATTTATGCGAATTGCACCCCAACAGTAATCTCCTAAAGTTGCGGTTTCGTTGTTCTTATAAAGAATGTCTATCTTCATCAGTTGGAAATATTGAGAAGCTTATTTCTTTTGGTCTATGTGCTTGCACAGACTTAAAAAAAATTTCTGACATAATTTGTAGTTTACAATGTTTAAAAAAACTTACACTCAAAGTCGATATTCCAGAGTTTCCCAAAGATCTTGGCCATTTAGAATGTCTAGAGGAGCTCCATTTGTCATCTACAAAGATAAAACATCTTCCAGATAGCATTTGTCGGTTGAAACATCTCAAGTCTCTCAAAGTTCATGATGGGGCTCTTCTTGAGAAGTTACCAGATGATCTTGGCCAATTAGAATGTTTAGAGGAGCTAGAAGTGAGTAGTGAGAAAATTGAATATCTTCCTGATAGCATCTGCATGCTAAAACATCTGAAGTGCCTCGATGTTAGGTACTGTTCTTGTATTGGGAAGTTGCCTGAGGACATTGGTCAGTTAGAATGTCTAGAGGAGCTCCATTTGTCATCAACAATGATAAAGCATCTTCCAGATAGCATTTGTATGTTAAAACGTGTTAGACACTCTTCTTGGTATGGTAAGTTGCCTGAGAACATTGGCCAGTTAGAATGTCTAGAGGAGCTCTGTTTGTACTCTACGGAGATTAAACATCTTCCGGATAGCATTTGTATGTTGAAACGTCTCAAGTCTCTCATAGTCACGGATGGTGATCTTCTTGAGAAGCTACCAGAGGATCTTGGCAACTTGGAATGTTTAGAGAAGTTATATGTGAGAAGTAGGAAGATTGAATCTCTTCCAAATAGTATTTGTATGTTAAAACGTCTGAAGTGCCTTGATGTTGAAGACTGTTCTTGGCTTGGGATGTTGCCTGAGGACATTGGCCGGTTAGAATGTCTAGAGGAGCTCCGTTTGTCATCAACAAAGATAAAAAATCTTCCAGATAGCATTTGTATGTTAAAACATCTGAAGTTTCTCAACCTTTTTGATTGTGCTCTTCTTGAGAAGTTACCTGAAGATCTAGGCCGATTAGAATGTTTAGAGAAGTTATATGTGAGTAGTGAGAAAATTGAATATCTTCCAGATAGCATCTGCATGCTAAAACGTCTGAAGTGGCTCAATATGTACTGTTCTTGTCTTGCGAAGTTGCCTGAAGACATTGGCCAGTTAGAATCTCTAGAGAGTCTAGTTTTGAGGGCTACAGCGATTAAACATCTTCCAGATAGCATCTGCATGCTAAAACGTCTGAAGTCGCTCAATATGTCAAAGTGTTCTTGTCTTGCAAAGTTGCCTCAAGACGTTGGCCAGTTAGAATCTTTGAAGAGTCTAGTTTTGTCAGCTACAGCGATTAAACATCTTCCAGATAGCATTTGTATGTTAAAACATCTGAATTCTCTTGATCTTGATTATTGTGCTCTTCTTGAGAAGTTACCTGAAGATCTTGGTCGATTAGCATGTTAAAAAAGGCTAATTATAAACGGTACAAGCATAAGTCATCTTCCCCAAAGCATATTTGGGTTAAAAGGTCTACTTATGTCATCATCTTCAGATTTTTCTTCAGTGATAGAAACCGCAAGCGGGGGGATAGTAAAAGGTACTTTCTTTGTTTTCTAAATTCATTTTTCTTTTATTTAAATATCGAATTTGATATTGGCTGAAAAAGTTATTCGATCAAAATAATAGTTTTGTAGAAAGAAAAAAAGAAGTAAATTACGCGAATGGTCCTTATAGTTTATATGAGTTTACAAATTTGGTCTCTAATTTTTCTAAATTTACATGAATAGTCTCCATTTTAAAACTTGTTAATCTTTTAGCCCCTGTTGTGTTAAAGATGTAAGAGTTTCAAAAGGATGGTAGATGGTACATAGATAAAACAAAGAGTAGTGATTGGGAGACCTAAATCATGTGCCTAAAGATATGACTAATCATATGTGGCATCATCCTGATGGCTACAGCAATAGGACCCACTTTTTTATAAACTATTAGGATTATGCCACACGTTTTTAGGCACATCTTTAAGCACATAATTAGTCTTCCCAATCATTTTCCTAAAAGAAAGAGTAGTGATTGGGAGACCTAAATCATGTGCCTAAAGATATGACTAATCATATGTGGCATCATCCTGATGGCTACAGCAATAGGACCCACTTTTTTAATTGTGGTTCACTCACTCAAGCATTTTATTAAACATTTTAACACATCTTTGAATTTCATCAAAAAATATATGAAAAATGTCAATATCAACAATCTTCCCATTATATGGGTTTGGGTTTAATGAATTTGGTTTTTTTGTTTTTGTTTGTTAGGTTGAAGATGGTGAAACATCTACTGGGATTGTGGGGGCTGATTCTGACAAGGTGAGTTTTGGTTTTTTTTTGGTTAAAATAAGAGTAAATTGTAAAAACTGTCATTGTGGTTTGGTCGGATTGCAGGCGCAATCATATGCGTGCAGTACTTACGGGGAAATGTGGTGACCACTTTGGTATACAGATAAACTGCATACCAAAGCTCCCGAAGGACACTGCCTGTGTACTGTTGAAGTTGTAAGAAATGCGTGTGCGGTTTGACAAAACTAGAAAGACTGTTTTACAATTTGCTCTTAAGATAATGTATATTGTTGGGTTTTAGGGGTTTTAAAGAAGAATTTAGGGTTCACTTGTTATAATAAGTGTATGAAATTATTGGTTGAAGGTTATAAAATCCTATTATTAAGGTGTGGTTGTCATTTTTAGTTCATTGGTAGGGTATGTTTAGCAAGGAGCTTTTAAGTTTGTTTAGGAGTGTTTAGCATTTAGCGTTTAACATTCTGAATTAAAATCTCGTTTTGCAAGCAGCCAAGGAGTGTTTAGCGTTAGTGTTTACGTCATTTTACACTTTGTAATCACTGATACAACAACTTTACCAAACACTTAATTATTTCAAATTTTGCCAAACATACCCTTAATTTGGTATATTTGCTTGTTGTTTTGAGAAATAAAATGTGAATGTGGTCACACCATGGAAACGTTGGAAAATAATAAAATTTGGAGAAGGTAAATGTAAAAAAAATGGGAAAGAGGATGAATTGATCGTTTTTGTATTTTTTTGGTGTTTGTGTTCTTGGTGTTAATGTTTGGGAGGTTCAGTTTTGAAAACGATTAGAAATTTGCTGTGTTGCAACTCACAAATCTGGCATGTCCTGGGTTACATGGCAACAAGCAAAACTTATACAAATTTGGAACGTATGATCAATTGCTGAATGTTTAGGTCTGAAATTACATAAAATGGTAGGTTAAGGTAAATGGTAAAAGTAGTATGTTGTATAAATCGGTAAAAACTTTGGCAAAATATCCCCATCATCACTGAACAGCCATACATTATGAAACTACTTGGTTATACATGAACGGTTTGTTGTTATGAAGATGCATTGTTTTTTTTAACAAACTAGGCTGAGTACTGTGTAAAATTACTATCACCGTTTTAATTTTGTTTAGACTTTAGAGTATCTGGGATACACATATGAGGCAGTTTCATGCTTTTATGTTTGAAATTTAGAGTATTTTGGATGTTTAAGATCTTAGTAATTGTAGTTTGTTGAGACGAAATACCAGACAATTGATAGAAGGAAAACTAGTAGACTTTATACTGGCATAAGAGGAAAATGCTACACTGTAAATAGACAAGACAAAAATGGATTTTCTGTACTCTGTAACTGTCATAACTGTTTTCTTACATTCTCCATTTTCTCGAATCCATTTCATATTTTGTTTTAGTGGCAGAAACTCATATCAGCGAATATTTTCCTTGTTTTTCAGTTGGCACCGAAACAGAAATTCAGGATTAAGCTGAGGTCATACTGGGTACCTCTCATAGAAGATTCATGCAAGAAGATTACGGATGCTGCAAGAACAACAAATGCAAAGAAAATGGGCAAAGACAATGGGCCCAGTTCCATTACCCACCAAGAAGAGAATCTACTGTGTTTTGAAATCTCCTCGCGTTCACAAAGACACGAGATTCCATTTTGAGATCAGGACACTTCAAAGGCTCATTGATATCCTACACCCAACTGCACAAATCATTGACTCTTTGATGCGGCTTGATCAAGCTGCTGATGTCGATGTCGTGTTTAAGTTTTAGAAGCATATTTCGAGTCTCTTTTTGCTGTTAAATTGTTGTTACAAGATACTTTTGTGTAGTGAATTTGTAACTTGTATCATTGTTGATTAAAGAGATGGTGTTGTAGTAAAATATTTTGTGATGGTTTGAGATTAAAATGATGGTTCCACAAGTCACGAATGGCTCTAGTTATTGTTTGCCCAACTCAAACTTGATCATGCCTTTGCAGTACGAAGTTTTCAAGAATGCTTCTAGTTATTTAACTGTCTCGTTAAAAATGACATTGTTTTTTTTTTTTTTTTTAATTATTTATTTATTTTTTATGTGATACCAAACAAAAAGGGTATAAGAATTCAACTGCAAGTCTGTCATTATGAGTACAAGTTATACCAGCTAGTTCATATTTTATGTACTATTGGCTCCATGTGTGCCAACAAAATGTTGAAGGTAAAATATGGAAAACAGTTTGTCTTGGTTGAGCTTTTCATCAATCTTTCACCCTATTTTATGACTAGAATTTGACCTCATGTTCTCTTTAACTAACATTTAAGATGAACGTTTTCATAGGATAATCATACTCTTTAACAAAATCCAAACCTTGAGTTCTTGAGTAGAGCTTGGTCAAGACAGACTAGTTGTGTTGATTCATTCACCAATTTTACAAATTACACGGGTTGTCAATTTTCACGTGATTTTGGCTTTACCCCATTTTGACACTCCCAGAGTATGATTGTTTTGTAATGATTACTGTAGTACTTACCAATATACACGCTAAATTAAGGTATGGCGCTGTTACTATTTACTACTTATTACTTCAATTCAAGGAACTCAATAAATACAGTTGACTTATTAGATAGTCAAACTGTGTTCTTGATGAAAAATGTTCGGATTTTTATATGAGGCTGGAGATGATCATGTTCGTAATAAAATAAAGAAATTTTTGTAAGTGGCTTAAGATCATATTATATAAAGAAGCTCTTAATTTGGATCAAATCGTTAAGCATATATATAGTTGACTTTTAAGTCAAATTGTTGGCTTTCATCAAATTTCACAGTGATTTTCGTGGAATTGTACCGACAAACATATTTCAGTGATTTCAAATTATTGGAGCATGAACTTTTTGTATATTTGAAACCACTGAGTAATCATGGTTGGGAGCATGGGTCTTGGGATACAAACTGTAGAATGTACAATATGGAAAACAGTTTGACATGATAAAACTGAGCTAACACAAACTGTTGCTTACAACTAGACCCATATCACCATTGACCACATAGTGATAGGTCGTGATATTGTTATGATACTATAGAGTCTACTATATTTCTTTTTGGGCTAATGTATTTAAAATGTATCTTACTTGTCACAAATTCCACAGCTGCGTAACAAACTTTTTTTTTGAAAATTGATGTACTAAACTTTCAAAAATCGTCACTTTTGTGTATTTTCTGACCATTTTACCGTTCAATTTACTAAGACTCCTTTTATAGGGGAGGGGTACAATGGTCCAAAAATACACAAGAGTACGATTTAATGTGAAAGTTTAGTACATGAATTTGCAAAAAAAAAAAAAATTTGTTACACGTGACAAGATACATTTTAAATACATTAGCCTTTCTTTTCTATTGTTGCCTGCGTTGTTCACCATAAATAGTTTGATGTACCTTTAGTATATCAGTTATTTGACAAACAAAATTGAGTTCTAAAAGCCCCCTAAATGAGAAATAATATGGACATGGGTGGCGAATTTTAGTTTATGTTTTGGTATTTTCGACCTTGATTTACTCAAAAATCTGTCATGGATGGGGTTTATCTCAAAGTAAATCCTCACAACTTACATTTTATTTATTAAAACGATGGGAATCTACATAGCATACAATATTCTTGGCGGCCGAATGATTAAATTTTAGGAAGAAACCAATAATTATGTTAAAAACAAGAAGGGGCTAGTGTCATCCGCCTGATTCCTTTGTACTTTTCAAGAACAAATTGACAACAGCTAACCAAGGCATAAACAATTATATGGTCTCTTGTAGAACCATTGTTGTCTTAATATAAACTTTATCTCATACAACTTTTGTTGGTATCATTTCGATAATATAATTTTCCTCCCAAAACACCTTTTCTGAGTAGGATCATACAAGCACACCTTTGATGGCTTCTTCTTCAACTTCATCCATTCAAAAGAGCTATAAGTATGACGTGTTTTTAAGCTTCAGGGGTGAAGACACCCGTAAAAACTTTGTCGATCATCTTTATCAAGCTCTTGTGGATAAAGGCATTTACACTTACAAAGATGATGAGAAAATCTGGAAAGGGAAAATGATCAGCGATGATCTCTTCAAATCCATTGAAGACTCGAGATTTCACATCATTGTTTTTCCAAAACTTTGCTTCTTCTTCATGGTGTTTGGAAGAGCTTGTCAAGATTATGGAGTGTCACAAGATGACTGGGCACACTGCTTACCCTGTATTCTATGATGTAGAACCCACTGAAGTGAGAAACCAAAGTGGGTCGGTTAGAAAAGCCTTTTTCCAAAATGACTTGGCACACCGCATACCCTCAGATTGGTGGAACTTTTTCCAAACATGAAAAAAAAGAGGCCGTTGGGAAATGGAGGGAGGCTTTGAAAGAAGCCTCCGATCCGGGTGGGAGCCAAGAACACTCTTGATGGGTAATTTCTTACATTTCTTTGTAGCTAATATGTGTTTAAAAAGGATAATGGATAAAAGATTATTATTACAGTACTACGTTTTTACTTAATATATAATTATGTTATAGATCTAAAAACCGTTCATTTTCTATCGTGGATGCTAAACATATCTTGTTTTACATAAAAACAAGCACGAAGCTAAATTCATCAAAAAAATTGTTCAAGAGATTTTACTAGAGTTACGCTCCATCAATTCCGGTTTTGATGAAAAGTTAGTCGGCATGGAGACTCGAGTAAAGGATGTTGTTTCATCTTTAGAAATGGGGATTGATGAAGTTCGCATGATAGGGATCAAGGGCATGGGAGGGGCAGGGAAGACAACTACGCGAGAGTCGCTTTTTGATCATATATCTCATGATTTCGAAGCTAAAAGCTTTGTTGGGAATGTGAGGGAAGTTTCCTAAACCTCTATGTTTGGTTTGAAGAACTTACAAGAACAAGTCCTTTTAAATGTGCTAAATGAACACGTCACTCTAGATAGTGTTAATGATGGGAAAAACATGATGAAAAGGAGGATGTGCGGTAAAAAGGTTCTTCTTGTTCTAGATGATGTGGATCACATAGAACAACTTAAGGCGTTAGCCGGTGAGCCTAATTGGTTTAAGCCAGGAAGTAGAATTCTCATTACAACAAGAGATGAGCAAGTATTGGTAGCACACAGAGTGAACGTGATTCGTGATATTGTTCTCTTATCAAAGCATGAAGCAATTTCCCTCTTTAGTAGGTATGCATTTGGAAGAGAGAATCCACTTCAAGGATACGAAGACCTGTCAAGAAAAGTTGTACGTTATGCTGCTGGCCTTCCCTTAACAGTCGAAGTATTGGGTTCATTTCTTTTTTTTGGGTAAAGGGGAGTAATCCCTATTGGGTTCATTTCTTTGTGGTAAAGATATGGTTGAATGGGAAGATGCCATAGACAGATTAAAAAGAATACCCTTAAAGGACACGATGGAAAAGCTAGAATTAAGCTATATGAGTCTAGAGGATGATTACCAGGAAATATTTCTAGACATTGCATGCATACTGAAAGGCGAGAACAAAGAAGATGCAATCAGAATTATTGAAAGCTGTGGATTTCATGCTAGAAATGGTTTAAAAGTTCTTGAGCACAGATCTCTCATAACTATTTCTAAAGATGAGATCTTGGGCATGCATGACCATTTAGAAGAAATGGGAAAGAACATTGTTCGTCGGTCGCACCCTGGTGAGCCTAACAAACATAGCCGACTGTGGATTGAGGAGGAAATAGAGGATATATTGGTTAATGACATGGTAAAGATCCTTGTAAGGTATTGAAAATTAATACATGTTCATTTTTTATGACTTCACGAGGACACTATTTTTGGATCGCAGGGTACTCAAGCAACAAGATGTCTAAGGCTAAAAAAAACCCTAAGTCGATTTTTCTCTCTGGCGACCAAAAGGAAAACCGAAACCCTTACTTCTGCAAACAACGATCTCCTCTGCTCTTTTCTCTTAATCCTTTACTCTAATATGTTATTCTTATGCAATTACTTATGTGATTTGCTTAATTATTTCAGATTTCTGTGATCGCTTAGGAGTTAGGGTTCTTCGTTTGTTAGGGTTTCGTTTTTTGTTTTCTTTTCTGGTCTTTATTCGTTCACTGGATAGTATATACATGATTAATTGATTGTGTGTATCATCTTAACATGGAGCCTGGTTAGTCTTTTGTGGGATTATCGCTTAAACCCTAACATCCTGTTAGGGTTTTCTCTCTTAATTTTTTTGGTCGTTTTATGGTGCTGCTGGGGTTTGTCATCTTTACGTGGGTTTGTGTGATTGTGTGTGGGGTTTCGTGTCATGGAGAAAGGGTTTTTCAACAAGGAATGTCCGTCGAAGAAAGCTGCTAGTCCAGCAACCAACTTGGCCGATCAAGTTGGGTCTCTTAAGGAATCTATGCCGGTTACTGGTTTGGTTGACAATTATTTGGGTGTGGAGCAGATTGCGCAGTCTACTGGTACTATTGGTGGTATGGATTCTGATTGTTTTGCTGCGTCCGACAAAGGTACACCTCGTGATATTGCTAAGATGGCTTCATCTTCTGATGTGAACAACTCGAGTGGTATTAATGGTACTAAAGTTTATTCTGAAAATACTCCTCTGTCGAGTTTTGATGTGGCTATGCAATCCCAAATGTATGGTACTAATCATAGTGTTACTTCTGATCTTAATGCTTCGATGGATGGTAAGAATGCTTCTACTTCTGGTCTTAATGTGAGTGATAGTATACAAAATGAAGTGAGGTCGTTTGCTAATGTGTTAAACTCGGAACGTGTCTCTAGGAAAGTTAACTTCCGTTCATTGGTGAATGAGAATCGAATTGATAATCATGATACGTTCTTCCTAAGGTCTGCTATGGAGGGTGTGTCTAACCGCTATGATAATACTCTTGTTGGCTTCTTTGTCGGCAAGAATATTGCATTTCAGTTGGTCAAGAATTATGTCACCAATACATGGGGTAAGTTTGGTTTAAAGAAACTTATGAAGAATGATGATGGTGTATTTCTCTTTAAATTTGATTCTAAAGAGGGTGTTGAGAATGTTCTTCAACGAGGACCTTGGATAATTCGTAATTCTCCTATCATTCTCACTAAATGGACCCCTGACGTGCTATTGTCCAAAAGTGAGGTTACCAAAGTGCCTGTGTGGATTAAATTGCATAATGTGCCATTACTTGCATATTCGGAAGACGGGTTGAGCCTTATTGCTACTCAGGTGGGTAAGCCGATCATGTTAGATGCATTCACTAGCTCCATGTGCGTTGACTCATGGGGTCGTATTAGTTTTGCTCGTGCTCTTGTTGAGTTATCATCGGAAGCTGATCTTAAACATGTGGTAACTATGGCTATCCCTAAGAAGGATGATAGTGGTTTTACGACGGCTAGTATCAAGGTTGAATATGAATGGAAACCTCCACATTGCATGGAATGTAAAGTGTTTGGGCATGATAATGCGTGTTGTCCTAAGTCTCCTATAGAGCATCATGCTGATGCTCACACCTCGACCTTGGATGTGAATGATGATGGTTTTAAGGTGGTGCAGAATCGAAAAGCCAAACCCCAAGGCCCGAAGTTGTCTAGTGGTATTAATATGGGTAAGGGTCCGAAATTTGCTCCTAGGAAGCAGGTTTATATCCCAAAGAAGAAAACGCCGGACGTTGCTACTGCTAATGCTACAGGTACTCCTGTTACTACTTCTAACTCTTTTGGGACACTTGAGGTGCATGAGGACACGGGCATTCAAAGTCCTGTGGTTGATTCTAATACTCGAGGAGGCGATGATTGGGGATTCTACCGGTTGTTCTAAGGAAGCGATGTGGATAAGGGTCGCATAAATGGAGGTTAATGAGGATGTGTTAAATAAGATTGGTTCTACATCACATGTTCCGCTTGTGAGTGATTCAATGGGAACAATGGATGTTGGTTCTACTCCCATTGTTGAGAAAATTGGCAAGATTGAAAAACTACTTATTGCTGGGAAAGCTACTCTTGTGGATGATGATGGTCAACCTATTCTGGCTACCTCTTCTACTAAGAGAGCCAACCCTTTTCTAAAGTGGAGAGATTGTGGTGTCCGATTCGAAGATGAGGTTGTTGCTAACCCATTTGATGAGTCTGTTAATATTTTTGGTGGTGGACACGAGTTTGAAGATGAGTATGATGACTATGATTTCGACGACTATGCTAACAGGTTCGTGATCTTCCGGGGAATTTGGAAACCTTTAATGCCATGTATGGCACAAAGTTTCAAGGTCCTAGGAAGTAATTTTATTTTGTTATGTCATATGTTAGCATTTGAGTAGTGGTTTGTTTTCTTGTTTAGAGAATTGGAAGTGTCTTGTTATGTAAGCTTTATGCCTATGTAACGGGCTGAGATATGGGACTTCACTCATATCCATTGTACTTAAACGTTTATTTGGTTAATATATTTGCCAGGGTGCAGGATTACTCCCCTTTACCAAAAAAAAAAAAAAAAAGCAACAAGATGTCTAAAACTCAACATGTCGATAGGCAATTTGAGAACTCTTATGAATGGACTTGGAAAAATGAAGAAGCTTCGATATCTTGAATTGTATCTTCCAGAAAATGATCGTGAATGTCTTGGCGCTCATCCAAAATTTGATGATATGAGCCAATTGGATGAATCTACCCAATACTTTCCAAATTCTTTGAAATATCTTAAATGTGAGAGGTACCCTTTCTTGTATTTCCCCAAAACATTTCAAGCAAACAATCTTGTTGGACTAGAAATATATGTGAGCAGAATGGCACAACTTTGGGAAAAGGGAGAAAAAAAGGTAGAATAATTCTTGATCAGTTGTTTTGCATAATTCGTAATAATGCTATTAATTTATTGGTTTAATAATACGCTAATATTAATCTTTGAGTAAAATATACTATTAGTCCCTGTGGCCAGTTTTCGTGTCTAGTCCAAAATCGAGAGAAATTCACTTGGCGAATCCCAACTTTCTAGAATATTACGTGTCTGGTCCAAATCTACTAACGACGTTAGGTTCTCTCGTTATCTTCAATCACATGCCATGCACACGAGGGGTATGTTTATCCTTTCAATGTTTATGTCATGTCAGGTATTTGTTTAATGTTTTTTTTTTTTTTTTTGTCATTTCATGCATTTTGTTTAATGTTTTTTTTTTGTCTTTTAGTGCATTTTTTAATTCTTTTTTTGTCCTTTTATTAATTTACTTATTTTTATAATAACTCTCATGCGGGTCCCCAACACTACCAGTCATACTAATTTTTTCTTCTTCACCCACCACTACCACGGTCAATTACCACCCCCACAAGCTTCTCAAATCATTATCAAATTCTCAATTCATAAAAATATCACCAAGAAAATAGTATAACAATAATAAAAACTGAAAACTGGAAAAAATGGTACGATGTTGTCCATATTTCAAAAACAATAATTCAAGATATATGTAAATCTAACATAATAGCAACCAACCAAACTAATAACTTTAAACAATGACCCCAAAAAATATAAACCCATAAAACATCATAAAGACCATCAAAAACACATACACAAAACCCAATAAAATTAATGTTGATACAACAAAGTATCTCCAACCAACCTCTATACTTTTAGATAGATAAGTACACGTGCTCGTGAAATGAACTTCAAACCCAAATTAGCAGTACCGTACAAAAACTCCGAAGTCACAAAAGTAGCGAACTAGCCGGGTGAAATTTGGTGACTCTTGATCATGATCGTTTAAGTAAAGTTTCGTATATTTGTTATGACTGATGATAAATTCATGTTATGAATCGTGTTTGATGTTGTGTTGGTGTTAAGAGATAGTGAAAATATTTTGGGAAATTAGGGTTTTGTATGTTAGGTTCATAAAAAGGTCAATACCTCAAAAACTGGAGCGTTTTGGGACTCGAAAGTTTCATTAACTGACATTGTGGGTTAACACATAGTTTTCCTCGTTCCAGTGTTTGATTTGAGTAGCAATAGACTTAAAACGGACACTTGTAGCTTAAGTTATGCTCATTTGAAGTTTTCTCGCCAAAAGTGAAGTAATCTTGCCAAACAGCTTTAACCAAATCTCGCCATATACCTTTGAACCTAAGTTCGCCATATAGGCTTAAGACAATCACGCCATATAGGCTTAAACCCAACTTCTCCGTATAGGCTTAACACAATTTCGCCATATAGGCTTAAACATAATTACGCCATATAATTTTAATGGAACTTCGCCATATAGCCTATGAGAAATTTCGCCAAATGCACTATTTTGCCAATATGAAATTTCGCCAAAATCTAAAATTTCGTCGTATCAAGATTTCGCCAAACACAGATCAAATCCGAAATTTAAGGAACAAAATTTTGCCATGCACAATTTCGAACCAAAACACCAAAATCGAGCTAAAAGGTGCATTTTTTTGAAGATTTTAATCATTCTTTATGCATAAAGTTATTCTAAGCACATAAAACAACCATAAAATCGTTTCGTTTCATTGATTAAACATTAAAAATGGGTTTTTTTTAAAGAAAAGTGCACGTTTTTTTACCTAAAATGTATGAACTCGCCATATCAAGCACAAAACACGAACTTTTAAAAAATGTAAACCACGAATCACCCCTGGTTTGCTTTGTTACCAATTGTAAGTATCCAGATTTTTAGAGAGAGAAAGGTGAAAGAAAATATGTTTTATTAATAAGAATGAAAGAATGATACATCACTTTTCGACACCCCTAATGGAGAGTCAAGAGGGGTATTTATAGGCTAATTACTAGGGCTGTAAACGAACTGAACGTTCCGTGAACATTTCATGAACGGTTCGGTAAAAAGTTCGTTTATGTTCGTTTATTTATTAAATGAACGAACATGAACAATATTTTATGACCGTTTAGTTAAATGAACGAACATGAACAAAAGTCACGTCCGTTTATTTATGTCCGTGAACGTCCGATTATGCGTTCGTTAACGTTCGTTTATGTTCATTTATTTATTTATGTTCGTATATCAAATCTTTTAATTGTATAATTTTTAAATTAGTTTGTTTAAACAAAACGACAATGATAAAACGATATTAGATACATAATTTAATAAAGTTTATGATTTTTTGTCTATGTTCATTTATGTTCGATCGTTTATGTTCGTTTAGTGTCTTAATGAACGAACATAAACGAACATGAGCAACTCATTTTCTTAATAAACGAACATGAACAAGAAATTTCGTCCGTTTAAGCGTTCGTGTTCGTTTATTTGTCCGGTTAAAATTAAATGAACGAACATGAACAAAGCCCCGTTCGTGTTCGTCCGGTTCGTTTACAGCCCTACTAATTACAATAATATTTTGCCTCGTGTACATTATTAGTCCATGTGGGTACAACTATGTTACGTATTTAGTCCAATTTACGTGTAAGACGTTATCTTCACAAAGTAGCAAAATTAACAGAACCTGATTATGAGTTTGATATAAGTAGATTAGAGTTAAAAAAAAAAATCAAGATTAAAGATGAAGTTGTAAACGGCCCTTGTTCTTGAATCATACCTTGAATTAGAGTATTGTATTTGTAACAAATAGACGTGGCAAAGGTGAGAGAGAGGAGGAGGAGGAGAAAAAAATAATATTAATAATAAGAAAAAACTGAAATAAGATTTAAAGGTAAAATGACAAAATTACATCATAATGAGAGGCTTGGGTATTTGTTTCAGTTTTGACTTCCTTGTAATCAAATTCCTACTTGCATTGATACTTTCAAATTGATCAAAAAAATCAACTAACTGTTTCTTTACTTATACATAAAAATTCGTATATCTGCAAACTAGGAGTACTATATATAACTTAGCAGTTTTGCGAACTTGTTATAAGGAGTTTATGTACTCATACTGAAACATTGTGTTTATTAAATAATAGTATGTGTCGGGATGTGATGGCTAGCTTGACTGAGATCAAATTTCTTACAAGATAGTCATGAACATATTCATGATGATATTATAAAAAGAAGTCAAAAATCAAGAACAATTTGGAGGAAGTAGATGAAGATGAATGTGAGGTTGAAGATGATAAAAGACACAAAAATTTAGAGGAAAAAAAAATTAAAAATTCATTTAAGGAAAAAAAAAATAAACATTAAACAAATGTATGAAAGGAAAAAAATAGTGAAAAGACCAATCTAATCTCGTGTGCCAAGTATGTGACTGAAGATAATGATTTGACACTTACGTCGTTGGCGGATTTGGACCACACGCGTAACATTCTAGAAAGTTGGGACTCGCCAAGTGAATTTTTTTCGATTTTGGACTAGACACGAAATGTGGCCTAACTACAGGGACTAATGGTGTATTTTACTCATAATCTTTTTATCTTATTTTTACCTGCAGGTTCTTAAGGAACTCAAATTCCTCTATTTCTTAGAGTCAAAGTTTACGACCTTTGACCTAAGGATTATCCCGAATCTCGAGACGTTATATCTGTACAATTCTTATAATTTAGTAGAACTTTGCATGCCCGTTAGTTGTGAAAAGCTCAAGCACCTGGATATCAGTCACTCAAAGTTAAGAACTTTTGACCTCAGGTTGACTCCGAATCTCGAGACGTTATCTCTAAGTTATTCTTATAATTTAGCAGAACTTTGCATGCCTGTTAGTTGTCAAAAGCTAAAGCATCTCGATATCACTGGCTCGAAGTTAAGAACCTTTGACCTTGGGTTGACTCCGAATCTCGAGAAGTTATCTCTAAATGATTGTGCTGATTTTGTTGAACTTCACGTGTCTGTTGCATGTCCAAATCTCAAATTCCTCGACCTTTCTGATTCAAGGTTGAGAAGCCTTGACCTTGAGCTGATTTCAAATGTTGAAGAGTTATATCTTAGAGATTGTGATGAGTTGGTAGAAATTAACGCTCCCGTTGGATGTCTGAAAAAACTTGTTTACTTATATGTAAGTGGTTGTGCTCTTCTTGAAAAGTTACCTGAAGACATTGGCCGATTTGAATGTTTAAAAGTGCTAGATATAACAGATACACGCATAAGTCTTCTCCCACATAGCATTTTTGGGTTAAAAGGCCTACTTATCGCCGCATCTCAAGAGCTTCTTCAGTTGTATCATTTTCCTCCAGGGATAACAACAAGAGCAAAACTGTGATGAGTTGGTAGAAATTGACGCTCCCGTTGGATGTCTAAAAAAGTTGTTCACTTAACACAACAACACATCTAGGCTAATGCTAAGGTAGGATTCTCTTGCAAATCCATTGCAAACGACCATTTACAACAGATTTCCCACAAATTCCTATTAGTAGTCTGTATCACCGCAGCATATTGGCTACTTGGCTCCAGTAGTGGCAAAGTTCATTAGAGATAGTTGTTTTAGCTATCAGGCTAACTAGAGTGTACTTAATTATATAGATAAAGCTGCAAATTTTAAGGTCTTTTTAACCAGTTTCTCAGATTGTCCTATGAATTTGGAGATTGTGAGATATTGTAGTTCATCTTAATAGATGACCCTTTATCTTGGGAAGCTAGATGTTATGATTTCTTGTGCCATTGCTATTCATCTTTAGGCCTTGGTAGAGGTAATTGATGATTAGTATGTAGTTTCCTGATCTCTTAACTCTTAAACTTTTCATAGGTAATTGATGATTAGTATGTAGTTTCCTGATCTCTTAACTCTTCAACTTTTCATAAAGTGTGTTCCCTATTGTGTAGGCTAGTATATATGAACTAGTAGGGTAGTACATGATGTTTGAAATAGTGAGGAGTGAAAGATGAACATACTTGGTCCAAACAATGTACTACCAAAGGAGGTTAGGTTGGTTCCCATGTAGGGTGTGTGTTCCCAATATATGATGCCTCTTAGTATTCTAAGATGGAAATGTAGGATTTTGGTATAGCCCCTATGTGGAATGGGATGGAGCTATAGCTCTCATAATGATGCCTTGCCTTCTTTTCCCTTGGTTGTTTGGTTGAAGGTTGATTGATCAAGATTTAAAAGATGGTGAGGAAATGTAGTTATGGAGTGTTGGTATTGGTGCATTTGGGTGAATTGAGGTGCTTCTTATGGTTTGCAAGTTGAGCAAGCTGCATTGTTGTCTTCCCCTTTGTTTGTAATTGTATCACAGTTGTATCCTAGTGTTACCCTGTTAAATTTATACAAAGTGATGATCAATCACAACAAACCAGTTTAAACCAAAATGAAATTTATGAGTATCAACCCAACCAACCACCCTTTATGGTTGATATTTCATGAGTGTTTTACAATACAAGAAATTAAAGAAACTGAATACAAAGATATCAGCCAACAACTATGAATAACTGTGTGTATTTTCACACAGAGAAACCCTAAAACGACTAACTAAAATAATGAGAAGAAGAGTCTTTAAATAAACTTGACTAAGAGACTTCAGCCTTAGATACTGAGACACCCTTCAACTTCAACACTGCTACACTTCAGTCCCTATATGAAAACAGATAAAAAAGTATAAAAACGCAAGAAAAACATATAAAAACAGACGAAAACATATAAACGGACGAAAATGCATAAAAAACAGATGAAAACGTATAATAACGGATGAAAAGTAAGAAAACAGAAAAAAGCGTAAAAAAGGTGAAAAACGTATAAAAACGGACAAAACCGTATGACAAAGTAAGAAAACGTATAAAGACAGATAAAAACGTAGGAAAAATAGACGAAAACATATAAAGACGGACGAAAACGTATAAAAACGAACGAAAACGCATTAAAACGGGTGAAAACGTAAGAAAATGGGCGAAAACGATAAAAACCGCGTAGAAAAGATTTTTTTTTAAGAAAACTAAAATTTGAGTTAATTATAAACGGTCGTTAGTATAAATGAGTAAAGGACTAACGTTGCAAAAGATCGTTTGGTTAATGGACTAACGTTACCATTGAGTTAACGGAGAAGATAACGGTAGTTAGCGATAAGGACTCATAGCGTGCAATATGTAAAACATAAGGAGCAAAAAAGAAAAAAAAAAAAGAACAGGGACTACGGTAGTGATTCAGAGCAAACCACATGGACAAACGGTGTAATTTACTCTTTATTTTATATGTGTATAAACTTTATGTTTGATACCAAAACCAACGGAGAAAATAAATTTATTTCAAATACATGTATGAGACTTATAACTAGTGTAGATAAAGGTAGCCTGATCATGGTTTGGAAAATTATGAATCGGAGCTTTGTTGGGGAATCTCTGCTAGATCAGGAAGATTTGGCTCGCATCGAGGAATATGCCGATTATCAGACTCCTTCGTTTGATTCTGCATGCGGAGAGCATTCATATTAGGATTTATGATTTATGATTTCGTATCATTTTTATGTTTAATATATTATTGTTTTTATTTAGTATTGTAACATTTTAATTATTAATGAAATTTTAGTTTATGTTAAAAATGTTTTTAAAAAAATAAAAATAAAAATTGATCATGGTTACCTTTTACTGGGGCACTCAATCGCTTGAAGATCGCTGAAAAGAGAAAGCTGATGTGACAGAAAAAATGTGAGTGATCGAATGCGGGCAGCCTTATCATGTTGGTAAAAAGAATCGAATACAAAACCAAAAAGTCAAAAAAGAAAAAAAGTGGAACAAAAAGTAAGAAACAAATAAATCCGGGATCCACCTGTCCACTACTCCACTCGACCTCTTTTCCTTAACACATCTTGTACATTGCGCTTCAAAACTTGTACATTCAAATTAACCCAAACTATCATCACATAATGAAACGAAATGGAAAAACGAAGATATCATCATTTTAAATAAATAAAATTAATTCATTTTCGAAGTAGAAAAGGCTCTGTTTATCTTGTTAACGTAAACCCTAATTCTTCGTCAATTCTGTTAGAAATCAGTTGTTGTTGTAAACGTGTATAGATGTTTACAATGTTGTGTTAAATCCATGTTGTTTTCGTCTACAATTGTTAGAAGTTATTGTTGAGTTTGCTTGCGGCTCAGACCTGTTGTGTTTATTCCACTGATTACTTATAAGGTGATTTCTATTTAGTTATCTGATTAGTTTCTTAGTTTTTTACTAATTGTGTTCTTTTTTTTGTTGGTTGAGAGAGGCTATTGCGTAAAGCTAAAGTTTTGGTTCAGGGTAATTTGGTAAGGGAGCAACAGAATAATAGTTTAGTTGATTATAAGGGGCATTTTGTGTTTTTTGTGATCTAAGTGAAGTGATACTTTTGATGTCGGTGCTTCATATGGAAGTTCAAAAAGTGAATCTTATCTTTCTTTTTCATTGACCAAAATACCATATATATGAGTGGCTTTCGTTTCTCAACAATCAATATTCCACGACTTTACACCTAATTTACACCTAACCAATATTATCAAGTTTTGTTTCTCAACATCATTTCACAAATCACAAGTTCACCCATACAAACACAAAAACTTTATCACCTTAAACTCTTTCAAGAGCTTCAACCATACTTCCAATGTCGTCCAACAAGAGATTACGTTTATCCGATCCTTCATCCTTATTGGCGTCCACTTCAACTTCATCCATTCAAAATAGCTTTAAGTATGATGTTTTTATAAGTTTCAGGGGTGAAGACACCCGTAAAAACTTTGTCGATCATCTTTATCATGCTCTCAAGGACAAAGGCATTTACACTTACAAAGACGATGAGAAAATCCAGAAAGGGAAAAGGATCAGTGATGATCTCATCAGATCCATTGAAGACTCGAAGTTCTACATTATTATTTTTTCCAAAAACTATGCTTCTTCCTCATGGTGCTTGGAAGAGCTTGTCAAGATTATGGAGTGTCACAAGATGACTGGCCACACTGCTTACCCTGTATTCTATGACGTGGAACCCACCGAAGTCCTAAAACAAAGTGGGGCTGTTGGTGAAGCTTTTGCTAAACATGAAATGGAACAGGCTGCTGGGAAATGGAGAATGGCTTTGAAAGAAGCAGCTGATCTGGCTGGGTGGGAGCTGAAGAACACTTTTGATGGGTAATTCTAAATTACTACCGAGTATATGTTTACGTGCGTTATTATATTCCTTACTTAAGTGTCTTCTAAATTACTACCGAGTATATATTTAAAAAGGTTAAGAGGGTCATCCATGAAAACTGACTATAGTATTATGTTACATAATATCACTTCGTATATGATTATAGATCTAAAAAATTGTTAATGTTGGATTTAGACTATGCTATACGGAACCTTTTACATACATGCAGGCATGAAGCTAAGTTCGTCAAAAAAGTTGTTGAAGAGATTTCACTAGAGTTGCGCTCCATCGATTTCGGCTTTGATGAAAAGTTAGTCGGCATGGATACTCGAGTAAAGGATGTTGTTTCATCTTTAAAAGTTGGTATTGATGAAGTTCGCATGATAGGGATCAAGGGCATGGGAGGGGCTGGGAAAACAACGCGAGAGCTGTTTTTGATCATCTATCTGTTGATTTTGAAGCTAAAACCTTTGTTGAGAATGTGAGAGAAGTTTCAAACGCCTCTATGTTTGGTTTGAAGAAATTGCAAGAACAAGTCCTTTCAAAAGTGCTAAACGAACACGTCACTCTAGATAGTGTTAATGATGGGAAAAACATGATGAAAATGAGGATGTGCGGTAAAAAGGTTCTTCTTGTTCTAGATGATGTGGATCACATAGAACAACTTAAGGCGTTAGCCGGTGAGCCTAAGTGGTTTAAGCCAGGAAGTAGAATTCTCATTACAACTAGAGATGAGCAAGTGTTGGTATCTCACAGAGTGAACTTGATTCGAGATATCGATCTCTTATCAGATAAGGAAGCAATTTGTCTCTTCAGTACGTATGCATTTGGAAGAGAGAATCCACTTCAAGGATACGAAGAGTTGTCAGGAAAAGCCGTGATTTATGCTGCTGGTCTTCCCTTAACATTGAAAGTCTTAGGTTCATTTCTATGTGGTAAAGATATGGGTGAATGGGAAGATGCCATAGAAAGACTAAAAGATATTCCCTTGAAGGAGACTCTAGAAAAGCTAGAATTAAGCTATTATGGTCTCGAGGATGATTATAAGGAAATATTTCTAGACATTGCATGCATATTGAAAGGCAAGCCCAGAGAATATGCAATCAGAGTGCTTGAGTGCTGTGGATTTCATGCTAGAAATGGTTTAAAAGTTCTTGAGCAGAGATCTCTCATAACTATTTCTTCAAAATATTATCAGTTCGTCTTGGGCATGCATGACCATATAGAAGAAATGGGAAAGAACATTGTTCGTCGTGAGCACCCCGATGAGCCTAACAAACATAGCCGATTATGGATTGACGAGGAGATTCAAGATATATTGGCTAATGACATGGTAAAGATCAGTTTGCTTGTAAGGTGGAGAAAACTAATACATTTTCATTTGTTCTAACTTCTAACACGAGGTTTCTGGACACTGTTTATGAATTGCAGGGTACTGAAGCAACGAGATGTGTAAAACTTAAAACGTCGAACAGAAATGCAAGAATCGGTATGAAAGGTCTTGGGAAAATGAAGAAACTTAGATATCTTGAATTGAATCTTGTACGGGATTTCGATTCGAAAAGGGATGACGCGTGTCTTGGCAGTGATCTGAAATTTGATGAAGCTACCCAATACTTTACAAATTCTTTGAAATATCTCAAATGTAGCAATTACCCTTTCTTGTTTTTACCCAAAACATTTCAAGCAAACAATCTTGTTGAACTTGATATGTATAAAAGCAGAATGGTACAACTTTGGGAAGAGGGAGAAAACAAGGTAGAACAATTGTTGATTGGTTGTTTTTCTTAATTCGTAATAATGCTATTAATTTATTGGTTTGTTAATATGCTAATATAAATCCTTTTTCTTATTTTTGCTGGTAGGTTCTTACAAAACTCAAAACAATAAATCTCTTTATGTCAAACTTGACGACCTTTAACTTTAGGATCACTCCTAATCTCGAGAGATTATTTCTTTACAATTCTCCTAATTTAGTAGAACTTTTCATGCCTGTTAGTTGTCAAAAGCTCAACTACCTCGATGTTAGTCACTCAAAGTTAAGAACCTTTGACCTTGGGTTGACTCCGAGTCTTGAAACGTTATCTCTTAATAATTGTGTTGATTTTGAAGAACTTCACGTGTCTGTTGCATGTCCAAATCTGAAATTCCTCTACCTTAGTAAATCAAGGTTGAGGAGCCTTGACCTTGAGCTGATTCCAAATCTTGAGATGTTAGATCTTTCACATTGTAATGAGTTGGTAGAAATTATCGTTCCCGTTGGATGTCTAAAAAAACTTGTCTACTTAAGCTTAGATGGTTGTTTGCGGTTTACCTATTTTGTGTTTCTCGGTAGATTGGAACCAAAGGTTAATTGCTCTTCAGCTACTTTAAGCCTGGTTGGTGAGTTCCTAGATTTATGCCCATTGCACCCCAACAGTAATCTCCCAAAGTTGCGGTTTCGTTGTAATTATAAAGAAGATCTATCATCATCAGTTGGAAATATTGAGAAGCTTATTTCTTTTGGTCTATGTGCTTGCACAGACATGAAGAAAATTTCAGACATGATTTGTAGTTTAAGCTGTTTAAAAAAACTTACACTCAAAGGCGATATTCCAGAGTTTCCCAAAGATCTTGGCCAGTTAGAATGTCTAGAGGATCTCTGTTTCTCATCTACAACGATAAAACATCTTCCGGATAGCATTTGTATGTTGAAACATCTCAAATCTCTCACAGTCAATGATGGTGATCTTCTTGAAGAGTTACCAAAGGATCTTGGCCAATTAGAATGTTTAGAGAGGCTACATGTGAGGAGTAAGAAGATTGAATATCTTCCAGATAGCATATGCATGTTAAAACGTCTGAAGTGGCTCGATCTTGATCTTTGTGCTCTTCTTGAGAAGTTACCTGAAGATCTTGGCCTGTTAGAATGTTTAAAAATGCTAGATATAACACATACAGGCATAAGTCATCTTCCGCAAAGCATTTTTGGTTTAAAAGGTCTGTTAATCAACGCATCTCCAGAGCTTCTTCAGATGTATGATATTCCTCCCAGGTAAATTACACCAAATAACAGGCACCTTTTTTTTTTTTTCAAAATTCATTTTTCTTTTTATCATAATATGGAATTTGATATTGGCCAATAAAAATTTATTGAAACGAAATAAGTAGTAATAGTTTTGTAGATAGAAAAAAGAAAGTAAATAACACGAATGGTCCTTACAGTTTATACTAAATTATGAATTTGGTCTCTAAATATTAAAAAAATCTACACTTATGGTCCCTTTTTGTGTTAAAGATGTAAGAGTTTAAAAAAGATGCTATTGTACCTGTTTTTCTTAGCTTTAACTATTGTACATGTTTTCATTCATTCTCCATTTTCTCGGATGCATTTTTTATTTGGGATTGAGATCCTCTCAAGCTCTATTGGAACATCATAGGTCATGTTAGTGTTATTTTAAGTGAAAATTTTGAATTTAACTAAAATAAAAATGACACATTAAAGGCCCACAAACTTTCCCTTCTCACAAAACATCAACATAACCTATCATCATGTTTATATTAAACTTTAGAGGATCTCAATCCGTTAATGGTAGAAACTCATACCAGCTGAAATTTTTTCTTGTTTTTCAGTTGGCACCTAAACTGAAAATCAGGGATTAAGCTGAGGTCATACTGGGTACCTCTAATAGAAGATTTATGCAAGCATATATGGATTATGAACAACAAATGCAAAGACAATAGGTTCAGTTCCATTACCCACCAAGAAGAGAATCTATTGTGTGCTTAAATCCCCTCATGTTTACAAAGACGCGAGATTCCATTTTGAGATCAGGACACACCAAAGGCTCATCGATATTCTACACCCGACTGCACAAACCATCGACTTATTAATGCAGCTTGATCTTCCTGTCGGTGTCGATGTCGAGGTTCAATCTTTTCATTGTGGATAACACTTCATCACTCAGTCATTAGCTTAAACAATCTTCCCATTATGTGGGTTTGGGTTTAATGAATTTGAGTTATTATTATTATTATTATTATTATTATTATTATTATTATTATTATTATTATTATTAATATTTTTTTTTATTATAACATCACTTCATTAGAAAATCATAGGAAATTACAAGAAATTAGTGGGGAGCCGAGAAACTAACTGGGCCCCCACTCCTCTAGCAATAGCAAAACAAACCCTACTAAAAATATAGTTATTATTATTATTATTATTATTATTATTTTTTTTTATATTATAAACCTCACTTTCATTAGAAACAAAACCAGTGGATTACAAGAAATTAGTGGGGAGCCTCGAAACAATCTGGGCTCCCACACCTTTAGCAATAGCAAAACTAATCCTACTGAAGATATTATTATTATTATTATTATTATTATTATTATTATTATTATTATTATTATTATTATTATTATTATTATTATTATTATTATTATTATTATTATTTATTTATTTATTTATTTTTTATTGTTATTATCACTTTTATTAAAAACTCATAGGATTTACAAAAAATTAGTGGGAAGCCGAGAAATCAACTGGGCCCCCACACCTCTAGCAATGGCAAAACTAATCTTATTATTATCACTTTAATTATTATTATTATTATTATTATTATTATTATTATTATTATTATTATTATTATTATTATTATTATTATTATTATTATTTTGTTTTTGTTATGTTGAGGATGGTGAAACGGCTACTGGGATTGTGGGTGCCGCTAGTTATGACAAGGTGAGTTTTTGGTGTATATTTGGTTAAATAAGAGAAAATTGTGAAAAAAATGTGGTTTGGTCAGGCGCAGTCTTTACAACTTTGAAAGTGCACGCAGTCCTTACGTAGAAATGTGGGGACCACTTTGGTATGAAGATAATACCGAAGTTCCCCACACGGACACTGCGCATGTACTTTTGAAGTTGTAAGAAATGTGTGCGATTTGACAAAACCACAAAGACGGTTTTCACAATTTGCTCTTAAGATAATATATATTGTTGGGTTTTAGGGGTTTTAAAGAAGAATTTAGGGTTTAGCTGTTATGATAAGTGTCATACCCTACCCCCGTGGGATTGGGTATGTTGAGGTATGGTTGTCATTTTTAGCTCATTGGTAGGGTATGTTTGGCAAGGAGCTTTTAAGAACGTTTAGGAGCGTTTAACATTTAGAATTAAAATCTTGTTTGGCAAGCACCCAAGGAGTGTTTAGCGTCTTGTTTTTTCCAAATATGCTACTTGAAGGAGCATTTAACGTTAGTGGGGTTTACATCATTTTACACTTTGTAATCACCGATATACAACTACTTTACCAAACACATAAAAATCTGTTAATTCATTTTTTGCAAAACATACCCTTAGTATGGTATATTTGCTTGATGTTTTGAGAAATAAAATGTGAATGTGGTCACACCATGGAAACGTAGGAAAATTAATGAATTTCGGAGAAGGTAAATGTAAAAAATGGGAAAGAGGATGAATTGATCATTTTTGTATTATATGGTATTTGTTTTCTTAGTGTTAATGTGTGGGAGGTTGAATTATGAAACGATTAGATATTTGTTGTGTTGCAACTCGCAAATCTGACATGTCATGGGTTACATGGCAACAAGCAAAACCTCTACAAATTTGGAAAATTTGATCGGTTACTGAATGTTTTGGTCCTAAACGTTCTTGCTTTGATCCGGTTTGTGCTAGAGACTTTAATGATTTTCTGGATGAAGCAGGCCTTCGTGAATATGATCTGAAATTTACGTATTTAGTCAATCGGCGTAGTGAATGCAAGTTGAGTAGAATTGATAGGGTGTTCGTTTGTGATAATGTTTTTAATAAGTGGCCAAATGCGTGTGTTAGATCCCTTCTAAGAGAACATTCAGATCATGCGCCTTTGTGTCTCTCTTTGTGTGATACTAATTTTGGCCCGAAACCTTTTCGTTGGTTTGATTCATGGATAGATAGACCGGGGTGTGAAGATGTGGTTAATTTTGTTTTAATTGGGTGGTGTAATGATGGTCCGGCGGATTTAAATTTGTTGAGAAAATTGAGAACTCTTCGGGATAAGCTTAAATGGTGGATAAATGAGTGTAGAGTTAAAGAAAATGAAAACGAGAAGAGTTTAAAACAAGAAAAAGAAGACATGGAATGGTTAATGGAACAAAAAGATTTAGATGAGTCGGAATTGTGGGTTTGGTCGAAATGTAGTAAGAGTCTTCAAGAGATTGAGCTTTATAGATCTCGTGACATGAAACAAAAATCACGGGTGAAATGGGCTTCTCTTGGAGATGAGAACACTAGCTTTTTTCATAGTGTCGTTAATGCTAGAAAATCTAGAAATGCACTTCCGGGTCTTTAGGTTAGAGGAGAGTGGATTTCCAAACCGGCTTTAATTAAAAAGGAAGTGTTGCGGTTTTTTCGGTCCCATTTCAAAGAAGACTGTACTGTTCGGCCGACTATTGTTTGCGAAGGGTTGAGACAGATTAATGAACAAGATGGTATATTTTTGACTTCTATGTTTTCCAAACAAGAGATCAAAGAGGCAGTTTTTGATTGTGGCTCAAACAAGGCTCCAGGTCCTGACGGGTTTAATTTTAGTTTCGTTAAACGGTTTTGGAATGTTTTGGAGGAGGACTTCTATCGTATCATGGTGGAATTTCATGAGACATGTATTATTAATTCGGGTTGTGGTTCGGCTTTCATTACTTTGATCCCTAAGGTTAATCGCCTGTGGGACTCAAAGACTATAGACCCATTACTCTCATTGGGGTGATTAGTAAAGTTATCTCAAAAATTCTTGCTAACCGCCCTTAAGAAGGTTTTGGGAAAGTTGATTTCGGAGTCTCAGTCGGCTTTCTTGTCTGATCGTTTTATTCTTGATGGGCCTCTCGTGGTGAATGAAGTCTTGGAATGGTTGAAAAAAAGGAAGAAAAAGGCGTTTCTCTTGAAGATCGATTTTGAGAAAGCCTATGACAATGTCAATTGGGTTTTCTTATTATCTATTTTGTCTCAAATGGGATTCCCACCGATTTGGTGCACTTGGATTAAAGGCATCCTTGAGTCGGCTCGTGCGTCGGTTCTTGTTAATAGGTCTCCAACATTCCAATTTAATAGTGAAAAGGGTCTTCGACAAGGTGATCCTATATCCCCTTTCTTGTTCTTGATTGTTATGGAATGTCTTTCATGGATGCTGGAAAAAGCGAAAGCTCTTGGAATTCTTAAAGGTATTAATTTTTCGATTGATAACATGGATATTAATCACCTTTTCTTTGCGGATGATGCTCTTATTATGGGTGAGTGGTCCCCGAGAGAATCTTCAAAGTACGGCTCGAATTCTTATAGTTTTTTTATTTATTCTCGGGTTTACGTATCAACCTTCATAAGTATAATTTATTCGGGGTGGGTACTGAAGATGGGGAAGTGGATAGTATGATGGAAGTCTTGGGTTGCAAACGAGGGGCTTTTCCTTTCGTTTAATTGGGTATTAAAGTGGGAGCCAAAATGTCTAGAATTAGCAATTGGAATGCGGTTGTTAAAGTTATTAAGAATCGGCTAGCCTTATGGAAAGCCAAGACATTATCTATTGGTGGTCGTTTGATTCTTGTAAAACCGGTCCTTGAGAACTTGCCCATTTTTTATCTTTCACTCTATAAGGCCCCTAAGGCGGTCATAGAGAGTATGGAGGTGATTATGAAGCGGTTCTTATGGGCGGGTTGTAGTGAGGAGAAAAAAATTAATTGGGTTGCTTGGGATATCATTACTACTCCTAAGAAGGCGGGTGGTTTAGGAGTCGCTAAATTAGAAGATGTTAATGATGCGCTCCTCCTTAAATGGGCGTGGCGTTTTAAAAAAAGTGGTGGTTGCTTATGGAAGAAAGTGGTGCTCGGTTGTCACGGGTCGAGTAGAACATGGTGGTTGTTACCATGTACTTCTTCGGCTAGCGGTTGTTGGAAGCAAATAGTTAAAACAGGGGAGAAAAAGATTTGGAACGGTAACACTCTCGATAGTTATTTCGTGGGTGTTATGGGTGATGGGTCGACAATTAATTTTTGGGTGGACTCTTGGCTTCGAGATGCTCCTCTTCGTTTAATTTATCCGCACTTGTTTAGACTCGAAAAAAAGAAATGGGTCACTGTTTCGGCCAGGTTACGAGTTACTGATGGAGTTAAATCGCTGCAGTGGGAATGCCGCTCTGAACCATCAAGTCCACAAGAAATTAATAAACTCTTCAGCCTTTTGTCTAATATTTACGATTATGTGTGGAAGGGAGGCAATGATGATTGGAGATGGAAGGCAGACGCGAATGGAGAGTTTTCTGTGAACAAAGTTAAGAGTTTGATGTTTAACTGTCATCGACCGATCACTAATATTCATATGAAATGGAAAGGGTGGGTTCCTCTAAAATGTAAGATTATGGTATGGAGAGCGATGCTTAATCGTATGCCGACTAAGGTGGAACTGTGCAAACGTGGTGTTACATTGCCGAGCGACTTATGTAACCTGTGTGACTCGGAACTTGAGAAGACAAACCATTTGTTTACCGGCTGTGTTTTCGCTGCAGAGATTTGGTCCCGGGTTGAGTCCTGGTGCCGTCTTCCTCCCATTTTTGCTTTCGATGTGTCCGATTTTTTAAAGATAGCTAACTTACAAGCGACATCAAAGCATTCGAGATACATATTGAGAGGTATTGTCTTTACTACTTTGTGGGCGATATGGAATGAACGTAATGATAGAATTTTCAAAGGCAAACGGCGTCGAGCTATTGAAGTGGTGGAAAGCATTAAAATGACTTCGTATTTTTGGTTTCGGAATATAACTAGATTGAAAGGTATAGATTGGAATGTATGGTGTAAATACCCGCTAGTCTTGATGTAATTTCGTTTGTTTGCTCGGGGGTCCTTGTTTTGAGGACCGGCCGTGGCTCTTTTTGAATGAAATTTACCTTTAAAAAAAAAGGTAAATGGTAAAAGTAGTATGTTGTGTAAATCGGTAAAAACTTTGGCATAATATCAGGCCCGGCCCTGGCTATGGGCCGTCGGCGACGGCCCAGGGCATCACACACACAAGGGGCATTTTTTTTTCTGATTTGTATACATGAGAGAAATTATGAAAGGAAGAATTTGAAGCTCAATAAGAATAAGAAAGAATAAAGCATGTTTAGTTAGGGAAGACGATAGAATCAAGAGAGAGAAAGAAAACAAAGGACTTTAGCTTTTGTCGTGTACTTTTGTGCCACACTCACGTGGGTTATGCAAATAGGTGGTTTGTCATTATTATTTTTGGAACCACCTTTAGGGCTTGTTTGTTTAATCTTTTCATTAAGTCATGTTAATTAACAAATGACTTAATGTGGAGGACCTTAGGGGGGTGGCAATGGGATCGGTGTGGGTTGCGGTTTGCCCCATACCGATCGGTATGAGCAATGCAAGTGAATTGGTGTGGTGTGTTTGTGGGTGAATTCGACAAAGTTCACCGATTAGGTGTGGGAGATAGATTCAAAAATGTAACCGTTGAGCATTAAAAAATGTATCCGTTGAGCATTAAAAAAAAATAAAAATTCTCTTAATTTTTTACCTATTTAAACACCACCCATTTAACATTATTTCACACACAAAAACATATCTATTTTTACTCAAACAAAAACATCTCTATTTCACAAACAAAATGGCTTCATCTTCATCTTCTTCGTATGAATAAAAGCTTGTTTCTAAGAAGCTACAAGAGTCTGCACGAAAGGATGTCGAACGAGCTTTTGGTCGTCTTAAAGGAAAATGGATTATTCTCAGTCATCCTCTCCGGGCTATGTCCGTCGAAAAGATTCGAAAAATCGTTCATACGTGTGTTATATTACACAATATGATTTAAAAGACGACGGGATGACAATACTACCGGTTCATATAATGGATCAGCCGGTCACGCCCGTTTATGACCCGAATGTACTACCGGAGTTACTCGACGAAAATATCCATCACCGTCTCCGATATGATCTTACGGAACATGTAGACGCTCAAGACTTACCATACCTTGATGACTAGTGTTTTTTTTTTTAAATAAGTATTATGTAATTTTCTTTTAAGTATTAATAAAATATTATGTTTTTATTAAATTATTTAATATAATTATAAATAAATAAAAAATAGATGATGTATGGGTTAGGCATGGTTGCCACTAAAAATCTATGGTTAGGTATGAGATATGTATGAGATGAGATGGAAGGATATTATTGGTGGGTGATTAGGTATGAAATATTTTGTTAGGCATGGTTGCCACCCCCCTTACTTTTATCACTTATTGTTTTAAGTCATTTATTTTGATTAAGTGAAAACCAAACAACTTTTTATATGACTTAATAAATTAAGTTTTTTCATATTAAGTCAATTAAGTTGCATTCAAACACCACCTTAATATTTTCATCATTTTTAACTTATTACTTTTTCTTCTCTAAAATTCTCATTTTGTAGTTTTTCTTACGTTATTACATATAGAGTATTATATTATTTAAAATGTGCCCTCATGCATTTAAATTAGTGAAGTTTTGGATTTATGTTGATTCAAACATTTACTTTAAAGGCACATTTTCGAAATCTCTATTTTTTAAAAGGTTTTCGATCAATCGAGTAATTTAGTCCTTTAATTTATATTCTCTTAATTTTAGAATAATCGCTTATTTTGAAGATACAGAGAGTTATAGAAACTCTAATTAACTACGCTCTTCAGCAATCAAATATATAGTAAATTGTTACGAGACTACCCAAAATATAAATATGAAAAAAAAATCTGAACCGAGGGAGTAATCGAAATAACGTTTTGAAAATATATCTAATTTGATACTTATTTGTTTCATCTTTTCAAACTATATTTTTCTTATCGACCCAAGCTTTTAACCTATCTATTGTGTATATCCTTGGTAAAATTATGCATTTGAATGTATAATAGACTGAAAATGTATAAAAATTTCATCGAATTTTATTCGTAATATACATATAAGACAATGACTAGATGTTTTTATATCAAAAAAAGAAAGAAAACAAAAATAAGTGTCAAGTTTGATTCATTTTCAGGCATTTTCATATAATCCCTACTGAATTCAATGAAAATGCTTATCTTATTCAATTTTCTTTAATTTTGTTGTTGAATTTGAACTTATATAAAAGCTAAACCGCGTTAGTTGTTCATTTATATCATTTAGTCGGGGCATTTTTTGACCATATCGCCCAGGGCATAAACAATCTCAGGACCGGCCCTACATAATATCCCCATCTTTACTAAACTGCCATAAATAATGAATGCTACTTGGTTATGCATGAAACGGTTTGTTGTTATGACTTATGAAGATGCATTGTTTTTTTAACAAACTAGGCTGAGTACCGTGTAAAATTACTATCACCGTTTTAGTTTTGTTTAGATTTTGGGATGCTTGATTTATAGTAGTTGTAGTTTAGACTTAGACTGGAGAGTATACACATTTGAGGCGGTTTCAGGCCTTAATGTTTCAAATCTAGAGTATTTTGGATGTTTAAGATCTTAGTAATTGTAGTTTATACTGGCATAAGAGGAAAATGCTAGACGGTAAATAGACAAGACAAAAATGGGTTTTCTTTACTCTATAACTGTCATAACTGTTTTCTTTTATTTTGTTTTATTGGCGGAAACTCATATCAGCGGAACTTTTTCTTGTTTTTCAGTTGGCGCGGAAACATAAAATCAGGATTAAGCTGAGGTCATACTGCGTACCTCTTATATAAGATTCATGCAATCAGATTATGGATGTTGCAAGAACAACAAATGCAAAGACAATGGGCCCAGTTCCATTGACCACCTGGAAGAGAATCTATTGTATGTTGAAATCTCCTCACGTTCACAAAGACGCGGGATTCCATTTTGAGATCAGGACACATCAAAGGCTCATTGATATCCTACACCCAACTGCACAAATCGTTGACTCTTTGATGATGCTTGATCTAACTGGTGGTGTCTTTGTCGAGGTTGTAACTTGTATCATGTTTGATTAAAGGGATGTTGTTTTAGTAAATTATTTTGTAATGGATTAAGCTTAACTATGAACTTTTTAGAGTTTGAAATAAAATCAATTCATGGAATTCAGTAAACAGAGTTGAGTTTACCAGAAAGTCAACTGCATTATTGTTGAAAATGAATTCATTTATGCTTTCACCACTGATTTTGGCTTTATCCCATTTTGGTCATTGTTAGTATTGTCTGGTACACTCTCAAAGTATGATTGTTTTGTAACGATTACTGTAGTACTTTTTTAAATACGCGCTAATTTAAGGTATAGCCCCAACTTGGATGCGTACTAGTACTTATTACCTTTATTCATGGAGCTCAATAAATGTTGATCAATGCCTTTGATTGAACCTTGTTTCTTTGATATGGTGTGTTTGGAACAAGCAGATTATGACAGAAACAATAAAGAAAATAAGTGCAACAAACTTTCTGATGTGTAACACAGATTGTATATAACTTGCTTGAATGTATATCTGATTTGTATTGAATTGGAATGAATGTTTACAGAATTCTTGCCCTATATATACTAATGAATCGATACCAATGAAACAACATGACTGTTGGACAAAAGGCATACTGATTCATGTAATCGTTGTACCCTATTCTAAACGTTATATACCGTTAATAATAAACCCATCCCAATACAATGGGTCGGTTTTTACAAAAACATAACATAAATATACACTAAACTACCCTATTCTTTTCTTCTATAACATTAAAGGTCCAACATTCACCCCCTAATGTTATAGACTGCAATCGGGTCTTCTTTACTTGTCTTTACAGCAATGTTGGTTCGGTGTCAGTGTCATAGATGAGATGCGACTCTTCTTGCTTGTTGTATTTCCATTTCGTGCATTCTTTCGCAAAGTGTCCATGCTTGCCACATTCATAACATCTGAGCTTGCTTTTTGTCTTGACTCGTATTCGAATTATTCTTCCATTTCATGCTTTCCTTGCCTTCTTTGTTGAAATCTTTACCTCGCCATTTACCATAAGTTTTGTTGTTTGAACTTGCCATGAGAAGCTTGTCTTGATCATTTGCCTCTAGTATGTCTTGACTCTTAATTCGTTCTTCATAGGCTGTTAACCTTCCAATGGCTTCTTCAAACGACATTTCGTCTAGGTCTTGATATTGGTCTATAGTTGCCACGATCGGTAAAAACTTCTTTGGAACAGAGTTAAGTAGTTTCCTTACTAGCACCTTATCTTCCAAAGTTTCACCAAGTCCTCTAAACTTGGCCTTTATACTACTTAACTTTCCTCCATAGTCACTTACTTTTTCGTTTGGTTTTATCCTTAACGTCTCTAGTTCACTTCTCAATGTTTGTAGTCGTGCCTTTTGAACAAGATCAGCTCCCAAATGCTTGACTTTGATTGAGTCCCATACTTCCTTTGCAGTCGAGTATTGTGCAACTTGCATTAAAACATCTTCTGGCAGTGATTGGAAAATTATTCCCTTTGATGTGTTTTCTTTCTTCTCATTTGTTGCTATTCCGTCTTTTGCAACTATCGTTTCCCATATGCCATATGCCTTCAATATTGTCTCCATCATCAATGCCCGTGTCGTGTAGTTTGTTTCGGTCAATTTTGGACATTGTAGTGAAACATTTCCTAGTTCTCGAACTGATGTATTGTTCGATGTGTTATCATTCTTGTCTCCTTCTACCATGCTTGCTTGCTTGCTTATAATCAGAACCGAGATGGTTTCTGGTTTTCTTGCTCTTGTGTTGGATCAAAAGATCAAATCCCTTACTTGCTAATGGCCAATTTATTAACCAGGTTTTCTTGCTATTTGAACCTAAAAAAAAGGCTCTAATCTTGCTATTTGAATCTTAAGGCTCGGAGCTTGCTATGAATCTATGGATTTGGTTTAACTTGCTATGAACCACAAAGGGTTCGGTTTAACTTGCTATGAACCACAAAGGGTTCGGTATAACTTGCTATGAACCACAAAGGGTTCGGTATAACTTGCTATGAATCACTAGGATTCGGTTTGGGTTGCTATGAACCACAAAGGGTTCGGTTTATCTTACTATTTTGTGAAACGAATTTTTGAAGAATTCGCTTGTCTTGCTATGAATCTAAAAGGAAAACGGTCTTTGCTATTCTAATCAATCCGGGGTTTTTCGCTAATGAGAATTTCTATCTTAGCAAAACTTTTCCTAATTTATATGGAGTATTTAGAAAAGTAAAAAAAAGTTGAAAGAATTAAAAGAAAAACCGGTTGATTAGGGAAGACAGGAGACATGCGTTCCTTCCTTCTGATTCGTGATTCCAAAATCCTTCATTCTGATCAATTTCTGTGTTGTTCTTGCTTTTGATTTTTGATCAATATCCTTCCTTATGTTTGGTAAATAGATTTCCAAATAGAAGTCATTTTTCTTCTATCTTGCTTTTGATTTATTCCCAGAAATGTTCTTGCTCTTGATACCAATTGTTGATCAATGCCTTTGATTGAACCTTGTTTCTTTGATATGGTGTGTTTGGAACAAGCAGATTATGACAGAAACAATAAAGAAAATAAGTGCAGCAAACTTTCTGATGTGTAACACAGATTGTATATCTGATTTGTATTGAATTGGAATGAATGTTTACAGAATTCTTGCCATATATATACTAATGAATCGATACCAATGAAACAACATGACTGTTGGACAAAAGGCATATTGATTCATGTAATCGTTGTAACCTATCTAATCGTTGTACCCTATTCTAAATGGTTTATACTGTTACTAATAAACCCAGCCCAATACAATGGGTCGGTTTTTACAGAAACATAACATAAATATACACGAAACTACCCTATTCTTTTCTTCTATAACATTAAAGGTCCAACAATAAACACAGTTGACTTATTAGATAGTCCAACTGTGTTCTTGATGAAAAATAGTCGGGTTTTTATATGAGGCTGGAGGTGATCATATTAATAATAAACTTAAGAAATTTTTGTTAGTGATGTAAGATCATACGGAGTACTACTTAAAGAAGCTCTATATACATATACATACCTTGATAACATCAAATAATCCTAAATATTAAGTGTCAATTTCCCCCAATAATGCTTGTGATTTATATCATTTATATGGATTTACGCTTGTTTTCCATTGTTTTCCACTTTCAGGTAAATTACGACCATTGGAGCTAAGGAGACGCGGAACTGGAGAAATATCAAATGATTCATCATAGTATGCTTGTAAAACCTGAATTTCTAAAATTCACAAAAAGACCAAAATACCCCTATGATCAAAAAGTATGAATAATTAATTTAAAGAGTACCAAATAAGCTATGTAAATTCAGAAAATTATCAGATAAGATCATAATAAATTTTAAGAACTTTATAAGTTTAATTTTTGTATTTTGAAAAGTATAAAAATCGGCCATATAATTATTTAGGCCCGAAAAGTATTTAAACTAATTAATAAAATGTATAAATTAAGAATAAGGCCCAAAGTAATTTAAGAAAATTGTATGGTAATTTTTATGAGTCCAATACATTATATAGCCCATATAAAAATTATAAAAGCCATATATAATCACATTATACGGTTTAGTCTAATCCCTAAAAATCGATTAAACCTTGGCCGACACTCTAAAAACCCTAGACAATTCGACATTCGGTTTTCAAGGCTTAGAGCTATTTTTCTTGGACGAGTTTGAAGGTAAAGAAGGTGTGAAAAATCTGGTTTGAGGTTCTAAGGTGCTGGTTTGATCGTGGTCATTTTCTTGGTCGATTAGGGTTTGCCGAGTAGAGTTTTTGGTTTCTTTTGTTCTAGCGTTCGATTCTTATCAAGGGTATGTTTCCAATATTATTTTCAGTCCTAAAAATCATATAGAACCTTTAAAAATTATTCATGCATATTTAACAAGTCGTATGGAATTGTTTTGAATTAAAACCCTAAAAGCGTATACAATAGAGAACGAGCATATAATAAATTTTGGGACCATGATCTGAATTTTCTAGAGACTCTTATATGTTATACGACCTGAATAAAATATATATTAGTGAATTCGAAGCTTGTGTGAATTGTTATGGAATTGTTTTGTTCGATAGCATATGAAAAAGGAAGAATTTAAAAGGGACGATTAGGGTTTATAAGAATTAGGGTTTGCTTGTTATAATAAAGGATAATTAATGCAGTAGTAATGATGAATTAATGATGGGTTAAACCTAGGTTTAGGATTGTTCTTGAATTATGCATCAAAGCGGTTTTAAATAAAAGTTTTGGGTTGGTTTTGTAAATTATGAAACTTAAAGGTTATTTCTGTAAACAGTAAAATAAAGGTACTAAACGTATAAAAATAAGTATGAGGGTTAAACGTGTAATTTTGGATATTTAGAGGACTATTCGAATTGTTATTAACTTAAAAGGGTATGTTTTGTAAATTCTAAAACCTTTGGGCTAAAATTGTAAAATCTGATAATATAAGGTTAGATTGTATAATTAAAGATGTTAAAGGTGTAATATGTAATTCTGAGTAATTATGGGTCGACAAGTGTGAGTTAATTGTGTAGAGGCATGCATGAGTTTTGAGGTAACTTCGGTTTGTTTTTCATATACATTCTAGGTCAAAGAGGAAATCATTAAAAGAGGTGACATGTGAATTAAATGCATAACAAATGATATTAAAAGTATGGGAAACCCTAGGACGTAAATAGGAAGTCGATTAGGGTTTGAAAGCTAAGTGTGTAATTCGTTATTTCATGTGAGAATGGTAAGTCTTGGAGTCGTTAGTAACTATTGATTAAGAGTTTAATGAGCTAGTACTAAGCGTGATGTAAACCTGCGTGAGTTATGATTGAATGTAAAGAACTAAATATCATGAAGTAAAGTATTGCATGCATGGTCTCATTAAGTTGTATTCGAACAAGGTTACATGTGAATCTTGGTAAAGTACGTAAGGAAAAGAAGTTTGTGTAAACTGTTTTGGAAAGAGAGTCTTAAAAACCGTTCTTGACATTTGTAAACCCTATACTTTGAATGATGATCATATAAGTCCTCAAATAAGATATTTATCATATTAAACCCTTAAGTTTACCATTTATCATTTGTAACCCATAAGTTTGGCTAATTAATGATGAATACTCTAAAATGTTGTAATTCCGTCCGTCACTAAAAATAAGAATATTCTGACAACTCTAAAAGTATAAATGAGATTTATCCGTTATGACATTAATGATACTAATAAGTATTAAATAAATCATAATCCGTGTAGATTCGGTGAAGGAGATGCGACGTTACATCTTCGTATTCCTACATTCGTTTGCTTTCCTCTCATTTGCTTTAAGGTACAGATATTCTGACCTTTTTAGTAAAGGTTCCTTTTAACGTTTTCTTTCGTTAGCTTTTCTATTAGGGTTTCCGATGCCATTGCTATGAACCCTTTCTGATTGTTTGATCTGTTACTGGTGTAAAGTACATGTTCTAGTGAACTATGCTATATCTGATGTGAACTTATGTTAGGAAGATTTTGATATGCACAATCGTTGAACATTGCTATGGTTGATTATGAACTTCTGCTTATGAATGTATGATATGTCACTGTGATATGAATTTCTGACTTCTGAATATCTGAATATGAACCTTATGATATGAACTATCTGATGTGTCATCTGTGACCTTGTGTTTGACTATGATCTGTGCCATATCTGAAAATCTGTTTGACTTAAGTTAGTCGTTACCTAAGTCAAATATTTCACTAGTCATGGGGTTCCATGTCCGTATCAGTGATGCACCTCTGATATGACTCTAGGGCAGTAGAGTGATGTTCTGCCACGTCTCTGGATGGTGAAGCATATTTTGTATATGTAGGAAGGGGCGTATGGATGCATCCTAGATCTGATCTGTTATCTGATATGATTTGTCTGGTGAATGATGTCGTGTGCAATACGCGTCTTCACAAAATTCTGGGAGCTAGCTACTCCAATTATTTTCTGAGGTTACCTTTTGAAGAAGAAAGATATTTCTAATATGATATGTTCTGGGCTCGTGGTAGTTAACTACATCTTTATTTGTTATTTCTGTGTTAAGTATTCTGATTATGATTCGGTGTGTTCAAGTGTTTATAAGCTAGGCTTATCATATATTACCATATGTTATTATGCTTTTGTATGTTTATGTGACTGCCGTCTACTATGCTAGGATATGATTAATATGTTTAAATATGATTTGCATGCTGTCATCTGATGTTATGTTAGTTATTGTTATGTGAATTCGTTTATTTGTGAGATGAATGTGCTAATGTGAAAGTAAGTATCCTGAAAGTTGATAAGTACAATTGTTCCGTTAATCTGGTAAACCTTGCCTATATGTTAGTTATCTGTCTGCTTATGATTGATCTGCTATGTTAAAACTCTGTTAATGTTAAGATTCGATATGAGAATTGGTTTAGCTTATGATATCTGTTCTGATAATTGCTAATGACTATGTTATGTCTTTGTCTATTTAGTTATAGTATGTTTACTATGTTTTCTATCTGTATGTGAGACTGCCATGATTGGACTGCTATTTCAGCTGCTGCAATATTGAATTAAGTGTGTTAAATGTAGATTAATTGATTTGTATGAATGCTATGTTTATTATCTGGTAACTGTTTCCGTTAGTCATTAGACTCTTCGTTTAGCTTATATGTAATCTGTTATTCTTGATATGTTAAGTGTTTGGTTGTTCTGATGTGTTTGTGGTTGTGTCATTAATGTGCTATGAGGCGTTTAAAAGGTATATGTGGTTTTTTGGATTTCTGTATATTTGTGCTTCCGCAGAATCCTAAAAGATCCTTTGTCATCATTTCATTTTGATTTCGTTATTTGTACATTTGTTTTGTTTAGCTTTTGTTTCGTTATATCTGTTCACTGGGCTTTGTAAGCTCAGCCGCACTTTCTTTTCCTGCGGCTGGTATTTAGCATTCAAGATGAGCTTATGGGATAGCTGATCTGGGTTGAGAGTAGAGATGAGAGCAAGATTTGAAATAGAGATCTTAGATTTATTTTGAATATTAAGTTATTTATATTATCTTTTGTAAGTTTTGTAAAGGCTTCCGCTTTTGTATATTATTTCAAGTTCTGATATGAAACCGTATTGTGATATCTTTACCCTTGTCGGGTCGGGGTGTTACAATTTATGGTATCAGAGATCTAGGTTTTAGGACCCTTAGAGCTTAGGCTATGACCTGTGAGAAGTGGGTAGATTTAGGATTTTCCTTTCGGTGTACTTTTCTTGCGTCCACTATCGTACTTAGATTTTGCTAATAGTGGGTTATTCTTTTAGATGGTTATTCCTCGTCGCCCTAGTTCATCCGATAGGAGCAAACAAGGACCAGCTAGGCAACCTAGGGAGAGGATGAAGTGGACCGTTGTTATTGCTAAAGGCTGCAAGAGGTTTGGTAGAATGAAGCGGACCAATAGGAGGATACGAGTTCCGGCCTATATGTGGCCATGCACAATCGAGGAGAAGCTGACCTTGAAGAACGTAGACGGAAAAGTAGAAGAGGAGTACGAAACTAAAGTCGTTGACAACCAAGGTTTCACCACTAAGTATCATGATAGATGTCCCAAGTTCTTTGAAGATGGAGGAGTAGGTTGGGCTGAGAGTCGTGATTTGTATGCTTTCGTGGATCGTGTGCCGGAGGAAGAAGAGAGGAATCGGAAGAGTGACTTTGCTAGTCGCTTAGTACCGCAGCGTGAAGGAAACAAGAACGGATGGATAAGTGAGGAAGAAGAGGAAGAAGAGGAACACGAGGAAGAATACGAGGTGGACTCGGATTTGGAGTCTACGGCTACTAGTAGATTTAATCCGATACAAGAATAGGAAATTGCGCTCCTGATTAGTTGTCCTCTTTATGAGAAATTTCTGACATTGGATTTTGAGTTTAGGTCTTCTTGTTTCATTTAGATGATTGAGTCTTGGATTATTAAGTTTGTTTTGGAAGATTCATCTTAAAACGATTTTGCAAATTTTGTTTGATTAGTGGAAATAAAACGAAATTTTGAAAGTATAGTTCCTGTCTGTTGTTTCTGATAGATTCGTTAAGTTTCCGTTAGTCCTCGTAAGTTTCGTCTGCTATTTATTTTCTTAGTGATGTTGTTTAAGTACAGCTTGAAATGAAGTATGACCATCATGATGGTATACTTAGGTGGATCTGGTTTGTTATAGTATGTTACTTGCTATCTGTATGTTATCTGTATGTGGTATGTTTTGTTATGATATTAGTTATGTGTTTTGTCATGACCCGAGACCGAATATAGTGACAATAAGAACTTGTTATGTGATGCAAGTATTATGACGCCTGATCAACGTAATAATACGGAGATCATATAATCTGAACTTATTGAAGGTATACGACGTCTGGGAAATGCCTGTGATTGATAAGTGATTGGACTTTGACTTGTATATGTTATTTAGCACTTTTCATGTTCGTTTGAAATTCCGTACCTAATTGTGGACTTCGTCAATATCTGTTACGTATAAGTTTTGTACGATTGGGATCCGAAATAGTTATGATCCGTGTGAACCTATAGATTGTTATGTCTGCCCTAAGTTTGTATGTCTCCACGTACTTCTGCGACTAGTGAGACCGTTAGGATTCTTTCTGTCTATGCATATGTTGTTCTCATCATTAGATGTCTGAATAAGTTAGAATTTGTCGTTTGATTTTCTACATCTCATCCGTTACCTGCCATTATTCTGATGAGTATATGATAGTCTGTTGTAAGTATTTGACTGTTGATTTGATTTTCGAAAATTATGAGTTTGTAGATTCTGATAACAATCCGTTTGTTCCGAGATAAGATTAGCGTTCGTTATATTCCTAGAAATTCTGAAATCCGATTCGTTTTCTGTTCTGTTCCGTCTTGTTCAATTTCGAGGACGAAATTTTATTTTAGAGGGGAAGAAATTGTAAAACCTGAATTTCTAAAATTCACAAAAAAGACCAAAATACCCCTATGATCAAAAAGTATGAATAATTAATTTAAAGAGTACCAAATAAGCTATGTAAATTCAGAAAATTATCAGATATGATCATAATAAATTTTAAGAGCTTTATAAGTTTAATTTTTGTATTTTGAAAAGTATAAAAATCGGCCATATAATTATTTAGGCCCGAAAAGTATTTAAACTAATTAATAAAATGTATAAATTAAGAATAAGGCCCAAAGTAATTTAAGAAAATTGTATGGTAATTTTTATGAGTCCAATACATTATATAGCCCATATAAAAATTATAAAAGCCATATATAATCACATTATACGGTTTAGTCTAATCCCTAAAAACCGATTAAACCTTGGCCGACACTCTAAAAACCCTAGACAATTCGACATTCGGTTTTCAAGGCTTAGATCTATTTTTCTTGGACGAGTTTGAAGGTAAAGAAGGTGTGAAAAATCTGGTTTGAGGTTCTAAGGTGCTGGTTTGATCGTGGTCATTTTCTTGGTCGATTAGGGTTTGCCGAGTAGAGTTTTTGGTTTCTTTTGTTCTAGCGTTCGATTCTTATCAAGGGTATGTTTCCAATATTATTTTCAGTCCTAAAAATCATATAGAACCTGTAAAAATTATTCATGCGTATTTAACAAGTCGTATGGAATTGTTTTGAATTAAAACCCTAAAAGCGTATACAATAGAGAACGAGCATATAATAAATTTTGGGACCATGATCTGAATTTTCTAGAGACTCTTATATGTTATACGACCTGAATAAAATATATATTAGTGAATTCGAAGCTTGTGTGAATTGTTATGGAATTGTTTTGTTCGATAGCATATGAAAAAGGAAGAATTTAAAAGGGACGATTAGGGTTTATAAGAATTAGGGTTTGCTTGTTATAATTAAGGATAATTAATTCAGTAGTAATGATGAATTAATGATGGGTTAAACCAATGTTTAGGATTGTTCTTGAATTATGCATCAAATCGGTTTTAAATAAAAGTTTTGGGTTGGTTTTGTAAATTATGAAACTTAAAGGTTATTTCTGTAAATAGTAAAATAAAGGTACTAAACGTATAAAAATAAGTATGAGGGTTAAACGTGTAATTTTGGATATTTAGAGGACTATTCGAATTGTTATTAACTTAAAAGGGTATGTTTTGTAAATTCTAAAACCTTTGGGCTAAAATTGTAAAATCTGATAATATAAGGTTAGATTGTATAATTAAAGATGTTAAAGGTGTAATATGTAATTCTAAGTAATTATGGGTCGACAAGTGTGAGTTAATTGTGTAGAGGCATGCATGAGTTTTGAGGTAACTTCGGTTTGTTTTTCATATACGTTCTAGGTCAAAGAGGAAATCATTAAAAGAGGTGACATGTAAATTAAATGCGTAACAAATGATATTAAAAGTATGGGAAACCCTAGGACGTAAATAGGAAGTCGATTAGGGTTTGAAAGCTAAGTGTGTAATTCGTTATTTCATGTGAGAATGGTAAGTCTTGGAGTCGTTAGTAACTATTGATTAAGAGTTTAATGAGCTAGTACTAAGCGTGATGTAAACCTGCGTGAGTTATGATTGAATGTAAAGAACTAAATATCATGAATTAAAGTATTGCATGCATGGTCTCATTAAGTTGTATTCGAACAAGGTTACATGTGAATCTTGGTAAAGTACGTAAGGAAAAGAAGTTTGTGTAAACTGTTTTGGAAAGAGAGTCTTAAAAACCGTTCTTGACATTTGTAAACCCTATACTTTGAATGATGATCATATAAGTCCTCAAATAAGATATTTATCATATTAAACCCTTAAGTTTACCATTTATCATTTGTAACCCATAAGTTTGGCTAATTAATGATGAATACTCTAAAATGTTGTAATTCCGTCCGTCACTAAAAATAAGAATATTCTGACAACTCTAAAAGTATAAATGAGATTTATCCGTTATGACATTAATGATACTAATAAGTATTAAATAAATCATAATCCGTGTAGATTCGGTGAAGGAGACGCGACGTTACATCTTCGTATTCCTACATTCGTTTGCTTTCCTCTCATTTGCTTTAAGGTACAGATATTCTGACCTTTTTAGTAAAGGTTCCTTTTAACGTTTTCTTTCGTTAGCTTTTCTATTAGGGTTTCCGATGCCATTGCTATGAACCCTTCTCGATTGTTTGATCTGTTCATCGGTGTAAAGTACATGTTCTAGTGAACTATGCTATATCTAATGTGAACTTATGTTAGGAAGATTTTGATATGCACAATCGTTGAACATTGCTATGGTTGATTATGAACTTCTGCTTATGAATGTATGATATGTCACTGTGATATGAATTTCGACTTCGAATATCTGAATATGAACCCTATGATATGAACTATCTGATGTGTCATCTGTGACCTTGTGTTTGACTATGATCTGTGCCATATCTGAAAATCTGTTTGACTTAAGTTAGTCGTTACCTAAGTCAAATATTTCACTAGTCATGGGGGTTCCATGTCCGTATCAGTGATGCACCTCTGATATGACTCTAGGCAGTAGAGTGATGTTCCGCCACGCTCGGATGGTGAAGCATATTTTTTATATGTAGGAAGGGGCGTATGGATGCATCCTAGATCTGATCTGTTATCCGATATGATTTGTCCGGTGAATGATGTCGTGTGCATCACGCGTCTTCACAAAATTCTAGGAGCTAGCTACTCCAATTATTTTCTGAGGTTACCTTTTGAAGAAGAAAGATATTTCTAATATGATATGTTCTGGGCTCGTGGTAGTTAACTACATCTTTATTTGTTATTTCTGTGTTAAGTATTCTGATTATGATTCGGTGTGTTCAAGTGTTTATAAGCTAGGCTTATTATATATTACCATATGTTATTATGCTTTTGTATGTTTATGTACTTGCCGTCTACTATGCTTGGATATGATTAATATGTTTAAATATGATTTGCATGCTGTCATCTGATGTTATGTTAGTTATTGTTATGTGAATTCGTTTATTTGTGAGATGAATGTGCTAATGTGAAAGTAAGTATCCTGAAAGTTGATAAGTACAATTGTTCCGTTAATCTGGTAAACCTTGCCTATATGTTAGTTATCCTGTCCATGCTTATGATTGATCCGTTAAAACTCGTTAATGTTAAGATTCAATCTGAGAATTGGTTTAGCTTATGATATCTGTTCTGATAATTGCTAATGACTATGTTATGTCTTTGTCTATTTAGTTATAGTATGTTTACTATGTTTTCTATCTGTATGTGAGACTGCCATGATTGGACTGCTATTTCCGCTGCTGCAATATTGATTTAAGTGTGTTAAATGTAGATTAATTGATTTGTATGAATGCTATGTTTATTATCTGGTAACTGTTTCCGTTAGTCATTAGACTCTTCGTTTAGCTTATATGTAATCTGTTATTCTTGATATGTTAAGTGTTTGGTTGTTCTGATGTGTTTGTGGTTGTGTCATTAATGTGCTATGAGGCGTTTAAAAGGTATATGTGGTTGTTTGGATTTCTGTATATTTGTGCTTCCGCAGAATCCTAAAAGATCCCTTGTCATCATTTCATTTTGATTTCGTTATTTGTACATTTGTTTTGTTTAGCTTTTGTTTCGTTATATCTGTTCACTGGGCTTTGTAAGCTCACCGCACTTTCTTTTCTGCGGTATTTAGCATTCAACATGAGCTTATGGGATAGCCGATGGGTTGAGAGTAGAGATGAGAGCAAGATTTGAAATAGAGATCTTAGATTTATTTTGAATATTAAGTTATTTATATTATCTTTTGTAAGTTTTGTAAAGGCTTCCGCTTTTGTATATTATTTCAAGTTCTGATATGAAACCGTATTGTGATATCTTTACCCTTGTCGGGTCGGGGTGTTACAATGCTGATTTTGAAGAAGTTACGGCGTAACTCTTCTCTCACATTACGCCGTAACTAATGCGTGACTCAGAATACCAACTTATCAGAAGGTTACAGCGTAACTCTCCCCAAAGGTTACGACGTAACTACATTAAGTCAAATGAGGATCCACGCCGTTGTTAACTACGCCGTAACCAAGTTTAATGAAGACTACGGCGTAACCACTAATAAGGTTACGCCGTAACTAGCAGATCTAGTGCCAAATACGAAGAATTGAAGGTTACGGTGTAACTCTTGTTATAGTTACGCCGTAACCCAGATCTGGCCTATAAATACCCACGAATTCCGGCATTTCTAATCATCCCATTCCACACACAACAATCAGAGAACCTGGGAAAAAGCGAAAGGAAGGTCCAGAGGAGCATACGGAGCTGTCCCCAAGGGAGAAATCACTCCCCTATGATAAGCATTAGCATTTTATATTTTCTTTACTTTCAATTCATGTATTTCGTACCTTTGAATATTGAATTGGTTTGTATGATTAATATGAGCGGCTAAGCACCTCTTGGTGCTGGCCTAGTTATGATTCCTTAATTTTTTTTGTCTATGTTTATATTACTTCCGCATAATTATTTCTAAGTGTATGCATGCATAGTTTATTGGTAGCTACCTTTGGTTCGGTAGTTTTGAATGGCGGTAGAGGCCAATTGCCTAGGAGATATGACCAACTGACCCTAGATGAGCGGACTGAGACGGAAAGGGTAAGATATGACCAACTGACGACCCTTTCTACTTGTGCGATTTGACCAACTGATCACCTACCGTTTGGATGAACTTAAGAATTAGGGGGTGAGTGTCTAAGTTCCTAACGGCCGGGCACTCACTATTATAAATCTAACATGTAGCGGTACTTAATGACTTGGCTTAGGAGACCGTAGAACAACATGACTTATGAGGGGACACCTGACTTATCCTGTGGTGGCATCTTTGCTGATAGGTTAGGGCGAATTGACCAAATACTGTCCTCTCGACTTTGACCCCACCTGAAGTAATTGGAAGTAAGTAGACGTAGACATAACTAGCTAGGAGGATTAACTAGGTTAGCACCATTATCCTCTATTGATTTACCTTTACCTTTTATCTGCCCATATTTGCTTTATTCTGCTTTAGTAGTTTAATAATTAATTCCTTATCGCAATCTTATTAAAAACTATGACACTTAGACTTAGTAATAATCCAACACACATAGCTCTTGGGACGACCTCAGTTTTACCGATTACTACACTACACACACTGCCCGTTAGTGAATTAGGGTAGACCATAGGTATAACGAGAATTATAAATATTAAAACCTGGTCAGTAAAACCTGCATCATACCTACACATATAATTGTACTACTAGGTATATATATTTTGAAGGCTCGTTGCTCGTGAGTCTATTCGAGCTATGGGTATGAAGCTCAGGCTCAAGCTCGTTTAAGCTCGGCTCATTTCAAGCTTTTACCCAGCCGAACCTGAGCAGCTAACGTGAGAGTAGTCAACAGTTATGCTAATTCTGTTGGTGAATATGTGGTAGTCAGGTGTATATCATATGACAATTGTGAATGTCATTTTTTGGTATCATAAAACTTTATCATATATTTTTTTTGCCTAGAACTCATTTGGAGTTAATATTGTCTTTCTATGCAGATCTTCATGGCATGCATCATGCATGGTCAGAGGTAAGCCTCTTAAATATCTGTTTAGGATAGTCCTACTGTGTGCGGTTCATTAATTTAACATGGATTTTGTCATTATTTTGATCTAACTTTTAAGCCTTACTATTTAATTTGTAATGTGTAGTAATCTTTAGTGGAGTTAACTAATTATGAAAATCATGTTTTCAGAGTTGGAATCTCGTGTTTTGATACTCTTACTCGTGAGCTTCATGTGATGGAACTTTGTGAAGATCATACTGCAGAGTAATTTCCTCTAACCGATATGGGTAAACATTACTTTTCATTTTCTTAAAAATATAATCCAAGTTAAAGCCGGTTTCATTAGCTCGTCACCAAAAATATGGATTTTGGTTTCCATATATTGAGACGATGCAGTTTCCTTTCCTCATCCAGTGTTAATCTTATTACCTTTTTAACTTTTTTATGATCCGTATAAGCTTGCAGACTTAGGTCATTAAGATTTTTATTGGAATATTATAATCCAATAATCTTTGTTATTTATGTATTTTAGTTTAAAGTCTGTAAACCCAACAATGTATTGGGCTGGGTCATAAACGGTTATTTAGCTTTTAGGGATATAACGTTTAGTCACAACGATTAGTTTTGGTGAATCGACATATCAGATATGTACACAACGATTCATCTAGTATATATATGTAGGATTCTGTAATCAAAAGTTAACCCTTCGTGTTTATAATATCATATTCATTAAGGGTTCAATCAATCTTCCTTGTTTCTTTTGTATTGATTCTTGAATGGAGATTTCATGATGATTGTTTGATCAATTCGATCTTGGAGATGCAAGTTCCTGCATAACAACCTATGAAACATTGGTATCAGAGCCAAGGGATAAAACAACAAAACCAAATCATGATCATTCATCACTCAAGATTCAAACCGGCATTATTCTTTAAAGGAGACGCAACCATGGATGCCAAATTGAAGAGATAATGGAGACGGTTACACCATCAATAACCGGCGGTTAACCACAGAGAAAAGAAGAGACACGACAGTCTCAAGAGGTTTTTAATGGTGCTATAACAGCACTACCAGGGTGCCAAACATTCGAACAATTTTCTGTTCAAAGATTGCTACAAGTTTTGTAGAAGAAGGCTAAGAGTATCCTGCCCAAAAAGTCACTATGGTGATCAAGATGATCAAGTGACTGCACTCGTTAATAGATAGATGTTAGAAGACATCAAGTATAAAGAATGAAGAAATCCAGAATTGGAGAAAAGCAAGAGCAAGAAGGCATTCAGGAATAAGAAGATTGAAGAAACAAGGATGAATAGATTAGGGGGAATAAATTGTTGGAAGATTAAGATCAATCAACCTCAGTTTATGTTATTTAAACCTTGGTTACATATTTGTAATTATTATTGAGTATTTTTATTAGTCTGCAATCATGTATATATCAATCATAGGGCTGGAAGATTCGTTTTGTCTTGCCCATAGGCCAACAGACCATAGACAATTGTTAGTTAAGTCAGAAAATGACAGTTAAGTTAGTTATAGACAGTTACATAATAGTTATTTGATAAAGAGATATATCTGTTGGTACAATTGAACCATCAAAACCCTTGTATCATACATGTACAAATATTATATATAGGATCATGTAATGACAGTTATAATATCAATATATTACAGTTAATATAGTTACTTTCCCTCCAAACATTTTTGTCCTTTTTTGTCTATCATTGTGTGCCGCTTCTGCACACATTCATACCTTCACACACATTCAATCATTTGTCTTACACAAAATGGTAAACATATCCTCATACCTTGAACATGGTCTAGACTGCACAAAGGGTCTAGCTATTCTAATAATTTGCATCAGAGCAAAACTGGGAGGCCCATGAGGAGGAGACTGCAAGATCACTTGATTCAGAGACAAATGAGAAGAGAGAGGGAATCAAGGCTTGGAAATTGTATAAGACAAATTTCAATTCTAAGGAGTGCAAAAAAATGCTCAGGAAGAAGATAGAAGATATTCAAGCATACAAATATGCACTTCCACTGTCCCATAATGCCTCTAACAAGCACAAGAGATACAAGTGCTATGAGTGCAGGATAAAGGGACACATTGCCAGCAATTGTCCAAACAAAGGGAAGACTTCTGAGACTGCAAACTCAGAAAAGATCTCTGAAACAGTACACACACAGATTTTGTACCCTGAGAGTGTACACCTATCAAATGATTTCATGGTTGATGGCACTGATGATGGGACATGGGACAGAAACCTTGAAAGGCATGTTTTCTCAAACATAAATCTATTTGGAAAACTTAAGGAAAAGTTTAGTATGGAGAAGTTGCAAGATATGCACAAACTGCTGTTCATACATGGAGTAGGAGAGATCAATTTCAGATTTTGGGAAAGAGATTATCAGTATACTTGGTGTATTATATATACCTGATGTAACCTTGAACATCCTATCGGCAAACCAACTTGAAGCACAAGGTTTGGATCCGATATTCAGAGGCAATAAGAGCAGACCAGTGCATATGTTTAAGGACCCAACAGACTGCAGTTTTGATGAAAACAAGATGAACATGAGACAAAACAAGTACATGGAGGATTATTTCAAGTTACTTGAAGAAAGTACTGGCTGGGAGGAAGGAAAGACAGGAGAGAAAGATGTCTTGACACAGAAGTGTCATAGATGTGAAGAAATTGGACACCATGCCTATGCATGTCCAACAGAACCAACACAAGTTGGAAACACATCAAGGAATGGGAACTATGTCTGTGTAAAAGGAGTTTACTATCCAACCAAAGTTACTTCCTTTACAGAGGTATGTTTCATTCCTTGACCTTCTTAAAAATGATGAAGTAATCTGTCAAGAATGGGATACTTTTAGGGACAAGTTTAATGATGTTTTCAAATGGTCTTATAATGAGTATTTAAAAAGGGAGATGCCTGGTCCCATACCTCCTAGAATAAATGGCATTGAGATTCACTTAATGGATCTTTACAAATTGGAAGAAAGCTTAGGAGGATACCTAAGCATCTACTTTGCAAAGGGTTTTGATTATGTTGCAGAAATATTTGGACTATCACGTGACTATGGTGATGATTTTAGAAAGTGTTACAACAAAACCTAGAGGTATTTAAGTGCTATTATAGCACATCAAGGGTGCCAAAAGAGGAACTACGAACAGTTCCAAAGAAGGCCACATCATCTGTGGTTAAAGGCAAAAAGATTACATGCCTTGGAAGTCACTGTGGTGATCAAATGGATCAAGTGACAACACCAAATGGAGAAGCCAGGAAGATTGTACACTTTGGAATCAAGTTGAAAGATTTAGAAGAAAAAGAACAACTACCAAATGCAGACCCAAGGCCATGCAGATAAGGGAAACACAAGCATTGAAAGAAAAAAAAGAAGAAAGGGACACATGCAGTAGCTCTAGTTATGATTTCATCATCATTAGCTGACCATTGTGAAAGCAAGAAGAAGAAAGAAAGACATATCAGAGGTCATTTGATCTTAAGGGGGAGATTGTTGGAAGATTAAGATCAATCAACCTCAGTTTATGTTATTTAAACCTTAGTTACATATTTATAATTATTATTAAGTAGTTTTATTATTTTGCAGTCATGTATGTATCAATCATAGGGCTGCAAGATTCGTTTGGTCTTGGCCATATGCCAACAGACCACAGAAAATTGTTAGTTAAATCAGAAAATGACAGTTAAGTTAGTTATAGACAGTTACATGACATTTATCTGATAAAGGGACATATCTGTTGGTACAATTGAACCATCACAACCCTTGTATCATACATGTTCAAATAGTTTATATAGGCTCATGTAATGACAGTTATAATATCAATATATTACAGTTAATATAGTTACTTTCCCTCCAAAAATTTCTGTCCTTTTTTGTCTATCAATTGCATACAACTTCTGCACACATACATACCTTCACAGACATTCAATCATTTGTCCTACACAAAATGGTGAACACATCCTCATACCTTGAACATAGATGGTCTAGACTGCACAAAGGGTCTGGCCATTCTAATACTTTTTACTTCAGCTTGAACGCTTGTCCCATACATCTAATATAATCATGTATTCATGTTTCAGTTAAGTATCAGGTTAAGCCCTTGATCATATAAAGAGTGAAGAATCTCTCTTGGCTGTTTTACAACAAAATGGTAATTTTGTAGTTCTCTTGTGTTGTTTATGCACGTTGAGCTTGTGGAATATATACTTACTATTGTGAGTTATACAGATGGTGCAACTGATGAGGTACTGTGAAGCTTATGAAGAGTTCGATATTAGCTATGAACAAGCATGGCACGGGTATTATACATTGCAAACGTCTTCGTTTTGCATTTCCACCAGATTTTTGTTTGTAGCCATACTATGATTAATTATTGTTACATGTTTTGGGCTTTGGCTATTAGTTGTTGGAATCCACTTTAAGATCAATTATCCGTCAAATCATGTTCATCCCAATGTTAATATTGTTACAGTGTTATTAGTATAGTTTAGTAAAACATTTGCAGTCCTATGTTTCTAGTCTGCAAAATCATAAGGGTTGGGCCAATGTCCAAAAACGACCCATTATGAAAAAACAGTTATTATAGTTGACACTTATGTTCCAAAAGGTATGTCGTTTGGTTCTCTTGAACCAACACATTTGGCAACCTTTGGAAAGGTATAAATAGTTCTGCATGTAACAGTTAGACATATCAATTCAATAACAAGAAAGTTAGTTACTTTAAATTTCCCTCCAAATTTAATTCATACCTATTGCATACTATTTTTGCATACAACTTTCTGCACTTAAGCATTTGTCAAACAATGGTCAATACAAACTATTACTTAGAACAAAACTGGTCAAGGCATAACAGCAATGGCCAAGACCAGTGCAAGAATTGGCATCAGAGCAAAAGCTTGGGGAGGCCATTGAGAAGAAAACTACAAGACAATTTATTTCTAAGACAGAAAAAGAGAGAGAGGGAGGAAAGATTGGAAATTTGCATAAAGCAAATCACTCAAGATTGCAAGGACATCTTTGAAGAAGAAACTGGAAGAAATCAAATACTTCAACCTAACGCTCCCACAACCTCACCACATGTCTTACAACACAGATTCAAAAAACAAAAATGCTTCAAGTGCAAGCAAGAGGGGCACATCATAAGAGACTATCCCATAAGGAAAATGGAGGAAGAAGAGTGGGTAATCAAGATGTCCCTAGTGACTATGCAGACACATCTACTGGACATCACAAGATGTAAAGCCTACTGTAAGTATAAAATATCCAGAATTAATTCACTTTGAAACCAAATGCATACTAAAAGGCACTGATCAAGAACACTGGGATAACATATGGTACATAAGTAACCATATAAATATGCACGTATGTTCAAGGTTGAATTTATTCTGCAAAATAAAAGAGAAGTTTTCTATTGACAAAATTGAAGAAGAAAACAAATTGCTACTTACTTATGTTATTGGGGAAGTAATAGTCAAAAATGGCAATGGAAAATATCTAATCCCAGGGGTTCTCTATGCCCCTGAAGTCTCTTTAAACATCTTATCTGTAGACCTACTTGAAAAACAAGGAGTAGAAATTCTCTATGAGAATAACACTTGCACACTGCAATACATGTTTAAGGATCTCAAAAGTCACAATTTTAATGAAGATAGTCTTAGAACTAAGCACAATGAGTTCCTAGACAAACATTTTGAAACCTTTGATGCATCTGTTAACCCACCTTTAGACATGACTAATGAAATGAAATTATAGGGGTGGTTTACTCTACAAGAGTCACCACTTTCAATGAATTTATCACTTTCCTAAATCTCATCAGTCAAGACAAATTGGTTGGTCATAAATGGGACTACTTTAGAAGAAGATTTGTATCTGTCCTAAAATGGTTCTATGAGGTTTACTTGAATGGACCCTTGCCTAGTCCTATACCACCCTCAATAAAAGGCAACACATTACATCTAATGGACCTTTACAAGGACATTGAATGTTTGGGTGGATAAGTATACTTTTCAAAGAGTTTTGGTCAAGTAGCAGAGATATTGGGCCTATCTTATCATGATGGTGAAGAACTCAAGTTATGCTACAACAAGTATCTGGATGTTATCAAAAGTTATCACAACACTGCTAGGATGCATAAGTTGGGACAAGGTTCTGTCCCAACCAAGGCCACAGTCAATGTGGATAGAGGCAAAGGATTATGCTGCCTACAAAGTCATCATCAAGATCAGAAAGATCATGTGACTGCATCTACAGGAATGAAGAACAACAGAAAACTTGAGCACTTTGGTATAAAACTAGAAGATGAAACTGAGAATGGCAAAGCCTACAACCATCACCAATATGGACAAAGCAGCATACCAAATAACCAAGGAATCAAGGAATAAATCAGAAGCAATTTAAGTGATCACCTTATCATCATAAACTGAAGCAAATCCTGAAGAAAGAAGAAGCAATGATTGATGGACATTGATCATAGGAGGGTGACTGTTGGAATCCACTTTAAGATCAATTATCCATCAAATCATGTTCATCCCAATGTTAATATTGTTACAATTTTATTAGTATAGTTTAGTAAAACATTTGCAATCCTATGTTTCTAGTCTGCAAAATCATATGGGTTGGCCAATGTCCAAAAATGACCCATTATGAAAAAACAGTTATTATAGTTGAAAGTTATCTTCCAAAAGGTATGTCGTTTGGTTCTCTTGAACCAACACATTTGGCAACCTTTGGAAAGGTATAAATAGTTATGCATGTAACAGTTAGACATATCAATTCAATAACAAGAAAGTTAATTACTTTAAATTTCCCTCTAAATTTATTTCATGCCTACTGCATACTATTTTTGCATACAACTTTCTGCACTTAAGCATTTGTCAAACAATGGTCAATACAAATTATTACTTAGAACAAAACTGGTCAAGGCATAACAGCAATGGCCAAGACGAGTGCAATATTAGTAACTATTCTCTGGAAAATTCTTCAATTTGCCAACACGTCTTTACAATCCATCATTTTACCAGTAAAACTCGGTATCTATATATGGCTTTTGTTTTTTAAGTCAAGATGTAGGATTAGTCGGCCTAAAGGTCAGAAACCATGGTTACACAAACATGTAAGAATTGTAGTATGACAGTATAGGCAAAATACGAGAATCTCTGCGTTGCAAAATGTAGCTATTTTATCAGGCCGATTGTATCAGTAGAAGTTAAGAAGATGAATTAATAAGAGCGCCTTGCAACTTTTCATCTTGCATATGATTCTGTATAGGCATAAAGTTTCTCACTCTCTAATGTTAACTCTGCTTAATACTTACTTTACTGTTTTCTCTCCTTTTTTCATTATACATATTAATATATCTTTGGGTCAGGTTAAACATCAAAGAAAGAATTTGCTTTGTAAGTCATCACATGATTGTGCCAAGTTATCAAACCCTCTAAAGTTTTTGTAAAATGTAAACATTTCTGTAAAGCAATGGCATTTTACATTCATTTGTAGTTAATTCTGATAAGCTGATGAAATCATGTAGATAGTACTATTTACTGTTCACAAGGTTTTAGCTCAACCTGGCATACGAAAGGAACAATATTTTAAAACTATGAACTATTGATCAATAAGGTTTCAGCTAGAAATTATTGTTTTGGCCTTTGGGTAGATCTTCTTGGTAGCCTACTGTAATAAGAGTGGACATTTATGTGTATATTCTACAATTGTGCACCATGTTTTTGGCTTTAGCTACTTATTTTAGTTTTCATGTTATTTATCTTATCACTTTTCTGTTGTCTCACCTTTGAACCCTAGTCTGATAGTCTTTGGTGTCATTGTTTAAACACTTGTACTCTAGTTCTTTATAGCTTTTAACGGTCTCATCCATAATGGCCCTCTTTTGATAAAAGTCACCTGTAATACCTGAATTTCTAAAATTCACAAAAAGACCAAAATACCCCTACAATCAAAAAGTATGAATAATTAATTCAAAGAATACCAAATAAGCTATGTAAAGTCAGAAAATTATTAAGAAATATCCCACATGATCTAAATAAATATTAAACACTTTGTAAAGGGTAATTTTTATAGTTTATGATTTTATAAAATTCGTTTTGTATTTTATGTAATTAGACGTATATATTTAATTTGTTTTATAAAAGAATTTAATTAATAAAAGCCCAATATAAATTTACAAAATTAAGAGTCCATTTATTTTAAGTCCAATACATTATAAAGCCCACAAGAAAAATTATAAAACCATATATAAACACATATACGGTTCATATTTTAACCCTAATAGCGATTATACCCAAACCGACTCCCAAAACCCTCCAAAATTCGACAATCAGTTTCCAAGGCCTGGAGCTATTTTTCTTGGATGAGTTTGAAGGTAAATAAGGTGTTAAAAATCTGGTTCGAGGCTCTAAGGTGCTGTTTCGATCGTGGTTAGTTTCTTGGTCAATTAGGGTTTCGGCGATAGGAGCTTTTTGGTTTCTTTTGTTCTAACGTCCAAGTATCATCAAGGGTATGTTCCTAATATTATTTTCAGTCCTACAAGTCATATAGAACACGTAAAAATTAGTCATGCATAATTAATAAGTCGTATGGAATTTATTTGGAATTAAAACCCTAAAAGCGTATAAAATAACGTATGAGCGTATAATAATTTTTGGGACCATGATATTAATTTTCTAAAGACTCTTATATGACATACGACCTGTATAAAATACATATCCATGGATTCGAAGCTTGTGTGATTTGTTTGGGGTTTTATTATTAGATCGCGTATGAAAAAGGAAAGGATTTAAAAAGGAACGATTAGGGTTTATAAAAATTAGGGTTTGCTTGTTATGATTAAGGGTCATTAATATAGTAGTAATGATGAATTAATGATTGGTTTAACCTAGGTTTAGGGCTTGTACTTGAATTATGCATTATTCGGTTTTACATAAAAGCTTTGGGTTGGTTTTGTAAATTATGAAACTTAAAGGTTATTTTTGTGAACAGTAAAATAATGGTACTAAACGTATAAAAATAAGTATGGGGGTTAAACGTGTAATTTTGGATATTTAGAGGACCATTCGAATGGTATTTAACTTAAAGGGTATGTTTTGTAAATTCTAAAACCTTTGGGCTAAAAGTGTAAAATCTGATAATATAAGGTTAGGTCGTATAATTAAAGATGTTAAGGGTGTAATATGTAATTCTGAGTAATTATGGGTCAACATGTGTAAATAAAATTACGTAAGGACATGCATGAGTTAAGTTAATTTCCGTTTGAGTTTTCATACGTTCTAGGTCAAAGTAGGAAATCATTAAAAGAAGTAACATGTGAATTAAATGCGTAATAAAATGATACTAAAAGTATGGGAAACCCTAGAACTTAAATGGGAAGTTGATTAGGGTTAAAAGCTAAGTGTGCAAATTCGTTATTTCATGTGAGAAGTGGTAAGTCTTGGAATCATTAATGGCTTTTGATTAAGAGTATAATGAGCTAGTACTAAGTATGGCGTGAACATGTGTGAGTTATAATGAATTAAAGTATTGCATGCATAGTCTCATTAAGGGTTTGCATTCGAACAATGTTACGTGTGAATCTGGGTTAATCATGTAATTTATAAAAGATTATGTAAACTATTTTGAAAGAGAATCCTAAAATCCGTCTTTGACATTTGTAAACCCTATACTATGAATAATGATCATATAAGTTCTTAAATAAGATAATTATCATATTAAACCCTTAAGTTTACTATTTATCATTTGTAACCCATAAGCTTGGCTAATTAATGATTAAGACTCTAAAACATTGAAATTTCGTCCGTCACTAAAAATGAGAATATTCTGACAACTCTAAAAGTATTAATGAGATTAATCCGTTATACTAATAAGTATTAAAGAAATCATAATCCGTGTAGATTCGTTGGAGGAGACGCGACGTTACATCTTCGTATTCGTTCATTCGTTTGCTTCCCCTTCATTTCTTTAAGGTACGGATATTCTGTCTTACTTTAAGACACTTGTGTTATCGTACAGATATTCGACCTTTTTGTAAAGGTTGTATGATGTTCTTTTCGTTCGCTTTCCTATTATGTTTATTAGGATTCCCAATGCCATTGCTTTGAACCCTTTCTGAATGTTTGATCTGTTACTTATCTGAATTTATGTTCTAGTGAACTATGCAATATCTGATGTGAACTTATGTTAGGAAGACTTTGATATATACATTCGTTGAACCCTGCTATATTGGATTATGAACCTATGATTATGAACCTCTGGTTATGAACGTCTGTTTATGAACATATGATGTGCCACTATGATATGAACTTATGACTTCTGAATATCTGAATAAGAACCTTATGATATGAACTATCTGATATGTTATCTGTGACCTTGTGTTTGACTATGATCTGTGCCGTATCTGAAAATCTGTTTGACTAAGGTCAGTTGTTAACTGAAACAAATATTTAACTAGTCATGGGGGTTCCATGTCCGTATCGATGCACCTCGATATGACTCTAGGCAGAGAGTGATGTTCGCCACGTCTCTCGGATGGTGAAGCATATTTTTGAATATGTAGGAAGGGTATGGATGCATCCTAGATCCGATCTGTTATCGATATGTTATCTGGTGAATGATGTCGTGTGCAATACGCGTCTTCACAAAATCTGGGAGCTAGCTACTCCATTTATTTTCTGATGTTACCTTTTGAAGAAGAAAGATATTTCTGATATGATATGTTAGTGAATGTGCTTATGACGTACTTGTTTAAGTGATTATTAGTTGCCATGCTAGGATAGGATTAATACGTTAAAACATGATTCGTATTTCTGATATTATAATTTGTTATTGTTACGTGAATGCGTTGATCTGTGAGATGAATGTGCTAGTGTGTAATTGAGTGTTTTGAAGGTTAATTATCACGTCTGCATATGTGACCTGCCATGTTAAACCCTGCAAAGGTTAGGATATGAGAACTGGTTTAGCTATATTGTCCGGCATGACTTGTCGCTAATTCCGCTTTGCTACAATATTGCATTAAGTGTATTAAATGTTGATTTATTGAGTTGTATGAATGCCATGATTATCTTCTAGGACTTTTTCCGTTAGTCTCTAGACATTCCGTTTGGCTTATATGTAATTTGTTATTCTTGGTATGTTATGTGTTTGGTTGTTCAGATGTGTTCGTGTTTGTGTCATTAATGTGCTATGTGATGTCTAAACTGTTATGTGGTTGTTTTGGATTTACGTATATTTGTGCTTCCACATAATCCTAAAGATCCTTCGTCATTATTTCATTTTGATTTCGTATTTGTATATTTATTCTGTTTTAGCTTTTGTTTCGTTATATCTGTTCACTGGGCTTTGTAAGCTCAGCCGCACTTTTCTTTTCCTGCGGCAGGTATTTAGCATTCGAGATGAGCTTATGGGATAGCTGATCTGGGTTGAGAGTAGAGATGAGAGCAAGATTTGACCATAGAGATTTTAGATTTATTTTGGAAGATTAGTTATTTATGTTTTCTTTTTGGATATTTTGTAAAGGCTTCCGCTATTGTACATTAGTTAAGGTTCTGATATGAAACCGTATTGTGATATCTTTACCCTTGTCGGGTCGGGGTATTACAATTTATGGTATCAGAGCCAGGTTTTAGGACCCTTAGAGCTTAGGCTATGACCTGTGAGGATTGGGTAGACATTAGGTTTCCGTCTGTTCGAGATACTTTTCCGATTCCTTTTGATGGTCGTTCAGATTTGACTTCGATATCCTTTTGCCTTCACTGAATTGGCCCTCCTCTGTTCGCATCGAATTTTGTTAGTTTGTTTTCGCTCGTCCGTTTGTCGATCGTTAGATGGAGACTACCCGTGGAGCCGAAGAAGATGGTGCCGACCCTGCGTTGCTGCGACGGTTCTGTCTTGGAGAGGTTCGTGAAGCAGAAGCCACACTCGACTGCCGTACTGTCGGAGACATCTGGATGTTGTTGGAGGAAGTTGGATGGACCAACCAAAGGCGCAAGAGACGGAGACAAGATTCAACCGGTGGTTGAGAAGATTCATCTACTTCATATGATTTGGGCGCGACTTATGTCACTCTGATTCGTTTGTCATGCGTTTCAAGACGGTTTGATATTCGATAAGTGATTCGATCTGTATTGCTTTTCTCTGATTTGTTCGGAACTCGGTGTGAATCGTGAAGTTTTTTCGTTTAGCATTCTGGTATATCTCAGCTTTTCTTCCTGGATCGTCAGTAATAAGTCATGAGGAAGAATACGAGGTGGACTCGGATTTAGAATCTACGGCTACTAGTAGGTTCAATCCGACACAAGAATAGGAATTTCGCTTCTGATTAGTTACCCTCTTTATGAGAATTTTCTGACAGTTGATTTTGAGTTAGGTTCTTTTGTTTTCATTTTGACGTTTGAATCTGGGATTATTAGGTTTTGTTTTGGAAATTCATCTTAAGACAACTCTGCAAATTTTGTTTGGTTAATGGAAATAAAACAAAATTTTGAAAGTATAGTTCCTGTCTGTTGTTGCTTCTACTAGATTCGTTAAGTCTCCGTTAGTCCTAATAAGTTTCGTCTGCTATGTTTCTTCTTAATGATGTTGTTTAATTACCGCTTGAGGTATGACCATCATGATGGTATACTCATGTGGATCTGGTTTGTTATAGTGTGTTACTTGCTATCTGTATGTTATCTGTATGTGGTATGTTTTGTTATGATATTAGTTATGTGTTTTGTCATGACCCGAGACCGAATATAATGACAATAAGAACTTGTTATGTGATGCAAGTATTATGACGCCTGATCAACGTAATAATACCGAGATCATATAATCTGAACTTATTGAAGGTATACGACGTCTGGGAAATGCCTGTGATTGATGTGTGTATAGACTTTGACTTGTATCTGTTATTTGGTGCTTCTCATGTTCGTTTGAAATTCCGTACCTAATTGTGATATTTTCGTCGATATCTGTTTCGTATAAGTTATGTACGTTTGGAATCCGAGGTTGTTATGATCTGTACGAACCTATAGATTGCTATGACCACCTTAAGCTTATATGTCTCCACATATTTCTGCATTTGTTGAGGCCGATAGGATTTATTCCGTCTATGCATATGATGTCCTCATCATTAGATATCCGGATAAGTCGAATTTGTCGTTTGATTTTCTCGCGTCTCATCTGTTTCTCCGCCATTATTCTGATAAGTATATAATTATCTATTATATGTATTTGACTATCGATTTGATTTCTGAATAAGTTTGAGTTTGAATATTCCGATAAGAAATCCATTTGTTCCAAGATAAGATTAACGTTCGTTATATCCTAGAAATTCTGAAATCCGATTCGTTTTCGTCTCTGTTCGTCTGTTCAATTTCGAGGACGAAATTTTATTTTAGAGGGGAAGAATTGTAATACCTGAATTTCTAAAATTCACAAAAAGACCAAAATACCCCTACAATCAAAAAGTATGAATAATTAATTCAAAGAATACCAAATAAGCTATGTAAATTCAGAAAATTATTAAGAAATATCCCACATGATCTAAATAAATATTAAACACTTTGTAAAAGGTAATTTTTATAGTTTATGATTTTATAAAATTCGTTTTGTATTTTATGTAATTAGCCGTATATATTTAATTTGTTTTATAAAAGAATTTAATTAATAAAAGCCCAATATAAATTTACTAAATTAAGAGTCCATTTATTTTAAGTCCAATACATTATAAAGCCCACAAGAAAAATTATAAAACCATATATAAACACATATACGGTTCATATTTTAACCCTAATAGCGATTATACCCAAACCGACTCCCAAAACCCTCCAAAATTCGACAATCAGTTTCCAAGGCCTGGAGCTATTTTTATTGGATGAGTTTGAAGGTAAAGAAGGTGTTAAAAATCTGGTTCGAGGCTCTAAGGTGCTGTTTTGATCGTGGTTAGTTTCTTGGTCAATTAGGGTTTCGGCGATAGGAGCTTTTTGGTTTCTTTTGTTCTAACGTCCAAGTATCATCAAGGGTATGTTCCTAATATTATTTTCAGTCCTACAAGTCATATAGAACACGTAAAAATTAGTCATGCATAATTAATAAGTCGTATGGAATTTATTTGGAATTAAAACCCTAAAAGCGTATAAAATAACGTATGAGCGTATAATAATTTTTGGGACCATGATATTAAATTTCTAAAGACTCTTATATGACATACGACCTGTATAAAATACATATCCATGGATTCGAAGCTTGTGTGATTTGTTTGGGGTTTTATTATTAGATCGCGTATGAAAAAGGAAAGGATTTAAAAAGGAACGATTAGGGTTTATAAAAATTAGGGTTTGATTGTTATGATTAAGGGTCATTAATACAGTAGTAATGATGAATTAATGATTGGTTTAACCTAGGTTTAGGGCTTGTACTTGAATTATGCATTATTCGGTTTTACATAAAAGCTTTGGGTTGGTTTTGTAAATTATGAAACTTAAAGGTTATTTTTGTGAACAGTAAAATAATGGTACTAAACGTATAAAAATAAGTATGGGGGTTAAACGTGTAATTTTGGATATTTAGAGGACCATTCGAATGGTATTTAACTTAAAGGGTATGTTTTGTAAATTCTAAAACCTTTGGGCTAAAAGTGTAAAATCTGATAATATAAGGTTAGGTCGTATAATTAAAGATGTTAAGGGTGTAATATGTAATTCTGAGTAATTATGGGTCAACATGTGTAAATAAAATTACGTAAGGACATGCATGAGTTAAGTTAATTTCCGTTTGAGTTTTCATACGTTCTAGGTCAAAGTAGGAAATCATTAAAAGAAGTAACATGTGAATTAAATGCGTAATAAAATGATACTAAAAGTATGGGAAACCCTAGAACTTAAATAGGAAGTTGATTAGGGTTAAAAGCTAAGTGTGCAAATTCGTTATTTCATGTGAGAAGTGGTAAGTCTTGGAATCATTAATGGCTTTTGATTAAGAGTATAATGAGCTAGTACTAAGTATGGCGTGAACATGTGTGAGTTATAATGAATTAAAGTATTGCATGCATAGTCTCATTAAGGGTTTGCATTCGAACAATGTTACGTGTGAATCTGGGTTAATCATGTAATTTATAAAAGATTATGTAAACTATTTTGAAAGAGAATCCTAAAATCCGTCTTTGACATTTGTAAACCCTATACTATGAATAATGATCATATAAGTTCTTAAATAAGATAATTATCATATTAAACCCTTAAGTTTACTATTTATCATTTGTAACCCATAAGCTTGGCTAATTAATGATTAAGACTCTAAAACATTGAAATTCCGTCCGTCACTAAAAATGAGAATATTCTGACAACTCTAAAAGTATTAATGAGATTAATCCGTTATACTAATAAGTATTAAATAAATCATAATCTGTGTAGATTCGTTGGAGGAGACGCGACGTTACATCTTCGTATTCGTTCATTCGTTTGCTTCCCCTTCATTTCTTTAAGGTACGGATATTCTGTCTTACTTTAAGACACTTGTGTTATCGTACAGATATTCTGACCTTTTCAGAAAGGTTCTATGATGTTCTTTTCGTTTGTTTTCCTATTATGTTTATTAGGATTCCCAATGCCATTGCTTTGAACCATTTCTGAATGTTTGATCATTACTTATCTCAATTTATGTTCTAGTGGACTATGCAATATCTGATGTGAACTTATGTTAGGAAGACTTTGATATATACATTCGTTGAACCCTGCTATATTGGATTATGAACCTATGATTATGAACCTCTGGTTATGAACGTTTGTTTATGAACATATGATATGCCACTATGATATGAACTTATGACTTCGAATATCAATAAGAACCTTATGATATGAACTATCTGATATGTTATCTGTGACCTTGTGTTTGACTATGATCTGTGCCGTATCTGAAAATCTGTTTGACTAAGGTCAGTTGTTAACTGAAACATATATTTAACTAGTCATGGGGGTTCCATGTCCGTATCGATGCACCTCGATATGACTCTAGGGCAAGAGTGATGTTCGCCACGTCTCGGATGGTGAAGCATATTTTTGAATATGTAGGAAGGGGCGTATGGATGCATCCTAGATCCGATCTTTATCCGATATGTTATCCGGTGAATGATGTCGTGTGCAATACACGTCTTCACAAAATCTGGGAGCTAGCTACTCCATTTATTTTCTGATGTTACCTCTTGAAGAAGAAAGATATTTCTGATATGATATGTTAGTGAATGTGCTTATGACGTACTTGTTTAAGTGATTATTAGTTGCCATGCTAGGATAGGATTAATACGTTAAAACATGATTCGTATTTCTGATATTATAATTTGTTATTGTTACGTGAATGCGTTGATCTGTGAGATGAATGTGCTAGTGTATAATTGAGTGTTTTGAAGGTTAATTATCTGTCTGCATATGTGACCTGCCATGTTAAACTCTGCAAAGGTTAGGATATGAGAACTGGTTTAGCTATATTGTCTGCCATGACTTGTCTGCTAATTCCGTTGCTACAATATTGCATTAAGTGTATTAAATGTTGATTTATTGAGTTGTATGAATGCCATGATTATCTTCTAGGACTTTTTCCGTTAGTCTCTAGACATTCCGTTTGGCTTATATGTAATTTGTTATTCTTGGTATGTTATGTGTTTGGTTGTTCTGATGTGTTCGTGTTTGTGTCATTAATGCGCTATGTGATGTCTAAACTGTTATGTGGTTGTTTTGGATTTCTGTATATTTGTGCTTCCACATAATCCTAAAGATCCTTCGTCATTATTTCATTTTGATTTCGTATTTGTATATTTATTCTGTTTTAGCTTTTGTTTCGTTATATCTGTTCACTGGGCTTTGTAAGCTCACCGACTTTTCTTTCTCGGCGTATTTAGCATTCGAGATGAGCTTATGGGATAGCTGATCTGGGTTGAGAGTAGAGATGAGAGCAAGATTTGACCATAGAGATTTTAGATTTATTTTGGAAGATTAGTTATTTATGTTTTCTTTTTGGATATTTTGTAAAGGCTTCCGCTATTGTACATTAGTTAAGGTTCTGATATGAAACCGTATTGTGATATCTTTACCCTTGTCGGGTCGGGGTGTTACATCACCGCTACATTTTCTTTTCACTGTAGCTAAGTTCTATGATGGACATTGAGAGTGAAGTTCAAGTTCGTGCTAGTGAAGGGCTTCTTGCCATATTGGAGAACGAAATAGTTTTTCCATTAAACAAAACGAGTATGGGAGTGTATCAATCATAAAATTTCATTGTATGTGATCTAAGTTTTTCCATTATTCAAAACTTGAATCTTCTTGCTTTGGTTATAAATTTCCCATTTAAAATGTAGAAACAAATTCCTTAAAGCTGACTCTGCTTCTCACGAGGCAGTGCAGATATTCCAAACTAACAAACATCCAAGCCACATGGGTATTGGGAGAGCAAAGGAAGGGTAATCTTCCTCTTAAATCTGGTTTTGTAATTACCAAAAGTATATATTAATATTTGTTTATTTCAGGTTCTCTAAGGTGTGTAGATTGAGAATTTTTTAAAGTCTGTATATCCTTTGGGATCCCATCTAATCGATGTTTTTGATTTTCAGTGTGTCACACCTATGGGTAAACGTCTTTTGAGGTAAACAACGATTTTCAACTTTAAGTTCGAGTAACTATTACTTTAATAATCGTCTTGTAACGATGGTGTTGGATGAATTGTTTTCTCTGAAACAGGACATGGTTTCTCAGGCCAATACTAGACCTTTCAAAATTGAATTATCGTCTTGATGCTGTATCCTATAGCCATAATTTTCTCCTTGATATAGATAGTTTCTTATTGTGAATTTGCTTGCGGCTCAGACTCGAGAGGGTGTTGTGTTTATTCCACTGAAGAGTTGATTATGTTTACTTGTAAGGTAATTTCTATTTAGTTATCTGATTACATTTGGTTTAGTTTCTAATTTGATTTGAACTTGTACTAATTGTGTTCTTTTTTTATTGGTTGGGAATTTTGTTGGAAAATTTAGTGCACTTGTGTGATTAGTTCACACCTGGTAATGGGTCAAGAGGTACAGAGTGTACACCCATAAGGTCCCTGAACACCCTGACTCAAATAGTGGTTTGTACAGGTAGTGTTTCCACTGCTAGTGCTAAGTTAGCACTGATAGGTAGTGTTTCCACTGCTAGTGCTAAGTTAGCACTGATAGGTAGTGTTTCCACTGCTAGTGCTAAGTTAGTGCGGATAGGCAGTGTTACCACTGCTAGTGCTATGAAAGTACTGCTAGTACTGAAAATAACTTGTAACATGCATTGACCTATTCAAGTGGCAGTTACAACTGCATAATGACCACTTTTAATTGGTCATGTAACCACTAACGGCTATAATGGGGATAATTATGAGGCGATTAATGGGGCGATTAATTCTCATAATTCCATTTGACTAGCTAAAAGTAATCTCCTATAAATAAAGTATCTGATCATGCATGAAGTGACACACAAAAAATGATTAACACTTCTAAACAAAAGGGTTATTAAATTGTGCCTAATTCTATAACTACATTTGGTCTTATCCCAAGTAGATATTCGTGTAACCCAGGTATTAGGGTCGAATATTTTACTTTGGAAAGTGATCACACGATTCCATGTGACATCCGGTAACCACCTAGTGGTATTGTTGCTGCCTTGATTATCTTACCCTGTTCTGGGAACTAACCACCAACAATCAAAGTAAACTATTTGTGATAATCAATTGCTGCTGCTGCAATGAAACACATGGCTTCAAACTTTGCCAAGCTTGATAAGTTTGAAGGGGTGGACTTCAGGAGATGGCAGAAGAAGATGCACTTCTTGCTGTCAAGCATGAGTGTTGTTTATGTGCTAACCACTCCTATTCCTGATGATGGGGATGATGCTACAATGGGAGCGATCGGAGGAGGAGCAAATCGGAGAATGATGACTACATTTGCAGAGGTCTAATCCTCAATGGTATGTCTGATTCTCTGTTTGATATTTATCAGAACTTTGAATCTTCCAAAGTACTGTGGGATTCCTTGGATGCCAAATATATGGATGATGATGCATCAAGTAAGAAGTTCCTTGTAAGTAATTTCACAAATTACAAAATGACTGATTCAAGACCAGTTATGGAACAATACAATGAACTTCTTGGTATACTTGGAAGGTTTACACAACACAATATGCACATGGATGAGGCTATTCAAGTCTCTTGTGTCATTGATAAACTTCCCCCCTCATGGAAAGATTTCAAGCATACCTTGAAACATAAAAAGGAGGAGTTAACTCTGGTTGAGTTGGGCAGTCATCTGCGCATTGAGGAATCTCTCAAGGTGCAGGATAATGACAAGCCAAAGAGTAGCAATGCTACTGGTGCATCTGTTGTCAATATGGTGGAGCATAACAACTCCACCAGGTACAATGACAACAAAGGCAAACGCAAATATCATGACAACACAAGGGCAGATCCTAACAAGAAGGCAACACCTACTTGTTGGAAATGTGGCAAACTGGTCACATTAAAAGGGATTGCAAAGGTGTTAAGGTTGGTGGTAAAGCCAATAGATCAGGCACTAATGGTTCAGGGAGTGGTGGTTCTTCCAACTCACTGAAAGGTCGGAATATGGTTAATAAGTCTTTTCAGATTTATTATGTTACATATATATCTGAATCTCATTATGTGCAGGATGATGATGTTGGGTGGTGGGTTGACTCTGGTGCAACAGTTCATGTGTGTAAAGATAGAAGCTGGTTCAAGACTTATGAGTCACTGAATGATGGTTCTATTCTTCACATGGGAAATGAGTCAACAGCCTTGGTGCATGGTCGTGGTTGTGTAGATCTTAATTTTAGTTCTGGAAAGATTGTAACTTTGTTTAATGTTATTCATGTTCCTGATATCAGGAAGAACTTGGTTTCAAGTAGTATTTTGAATAATCATGGATATAAACAAGTTATTGAGTCTGATAAATTTGTTCTTTCTAAGCATGGTGTTTTCATTGGTTTTTGTTATTTGTGTAATCAAATGTTCAGGCTTAATATTGCCACTGATAGTGTTAATTTAGCCTTTGTGACCACCAATGACCTGACCGACTCTACCCTTTGGCATGCTAGACTTGGCCATGTACACTATAAAAGAATGCAAGATATGTCTAAGGATGGGTTAATCCCAGCTTTTGACATGGACACTGAAAAGTGTAAAACTTGCATGTTGACCAAGATAACCAAGAAACCTTTTCAGGGTGTTAGTCGTGAGAATAAGCTCTTGGAGCTTATACACAATGACCTGTGTGATTTGCATGCCACTCCTTCTTTGGGGAATAAGAAGTACTTTGTGACATTTATTGATGATGCTTCAAGGTTTTGTTATGTCTATCTGTTACATACCAAGGATGAAGCATTAGATAAATTCAAAGTGTTTAAAACTGAATTTGAATTACAACTTGGGTCCCTGATCAAAAGATTAAGGACTGATAGGGGAGGTGAGTACATGGATACTGTATTTTCAGATGTTGGTATAATCCATGAAACGACGCCCCTTATACTCCTCAAAAATGGTATTTCGAAGGAAAAACAGGGTGCTGAAGGAGATGGTTAATTTCATGTTTTCCTATTCAGGATTGAGTCAAGGGTTCTGGGGTGAGGCTATGTTAACAGTTTGCTATTTATTAAATAGGTTTCCCAACAAAAGGAACAAGGTTACCCCTTATGAACTCTGGACTAAAAGGAAACCCAACCCGAACTATCTCGAGTCCGGGGTTGTAGGGCTGATGTAAGACTCCCTGATCCAAAGCTAAAGACTTTGGGTGAAAGAGGCATTGACTGCATCTTTGTTGGATATGCTGAGCATTCCAAGGCTTTTAGGTTCTATGTTATTGAGCCTAATGAGTATGTTTCAATTAACTCTATAATTGAATCAAGGGATGCAATGTTTGATGAGAATAGATTTTCATCTGTCCCTAGACCAAGTCAGAAGATTCCTAATGGAACTCATGACACTGGTGTATCAGAAGTCCCTGATGAATTACCATCAGAGGTCCCTGATGAGGTTGTGGTTCAACAACCTGAACCTATGCTCAGGAAGAGCAAATGGGTCAGGACTCCAAAGTCATTTGGACCTGAGTTTCAACTATACTTGCTTGAAGGAACAAGGGATGTGGTCTCTGACCAATACTCCTATTGCTTCATTGTTGAGGATGATCCCAAGACATTTGAAGAAGCAATGAAGTCCCAGGATATTGTCTTCTAGAAAGAGGCAATCAATGATGAGATGGATTCCATCATGGGGAACAACACTTGGGTGTTGGTTGATCTACCACCAGGTTGCAAGCCTCTGGGTTGCAAATGGATTTTCGAAAGGAAAATGAAGGTAGATGGAACTATTAAAAAGTTCAAGGCTAGACTAATTATTCAGGGCTTTAAAAAAAAGTCAGGGATAGATTATTTTGATACTTATGCCCCTGTGGCTCGTATCAGTACCATAAGACTGCTAATTGCTTTGTCATCTATTCACAATCTGATTATTCATCAGATGGATGTGAAGACAACTTTCTTGAATGGTGAATTGGATGAGGAGGTTTATATGAACCAACCTCAGGGCTTCATCATGCCTGGCAATGAAAACAAGGTGTGTAAACTGATTAAGTCTCTTTATGGACTAAAACAGGCACCTAAGCAATGGCATCAAAAATTTGATGAAGTGGTTTTGTCTAGTGGTTAGGTTCTTAACCAAGCTGACAAATGTGTATATAGCAAATTTGATGAATCTGGTAAAGGAGTCATCATTTGTCTATATGTTGATGATATGTTGATCTTTGGCACTGACCAAAATCAGGTTGACCTGACAAAGGAATTTTTGTCATCAAGGTTCTCAATGAAGGACATGGGAAGGCTGATGTTATCCTTGGTATAAGGATTAAACATGAAAGTAAAAGAATTTCTATCTCTCAGTCTCATTATATTGAGAAGGTGTTGAGGAAATTCAATTACTTTGATTGTACTCCTGTGAGTACACCTATGGATACTTGTGAGAAGCTGATGCCTAATAATGGCAAAGCTATATCTCAACTTGAGTATTCTAGGGTAATTGGCTGCTTGATGTATGCCATGACTTGTACAAGACCTGATATTGGTTTTGCAGTGGGAAAATTGAGCATGTATACTAGTAATCATAGTGCTCATCACTCGCAAATAATTCAGAGGGTACTAAAGTATTTGAAGAGAATATGGATTATAGTCTCTCATATACTGGTTACCCATCAGTGTTGGAAGGATACACTGATGCAAGTTGGATCAGTAACATTGAAGACAATTCGTCAACCAGTGGCTGGGTATTCCTACTTGGTGGAGGTGCAATTTCTTGGGCATCCGAGAAGAAAACTTGCATCACCAGTTCAACAATGGAATCTGAATTTGTGGCTTTAGCGATCTTTGGTAAAGAAGCTGAAAGGTTGAAAAACTTGCTTCTTGAGATTCCATTGTGGCCTAAACCTATAGCACCTATTTCTATCCATTGTGATAGTGCAACTACATTGGCTAAGGCTTATAGCCAGATGTACAATGGTAAGTCTAGACACTTAGGTGTCAGACATAGCATGATTCGTGAGCTTATCATGAATGGGGTGGTATCTATAGAGTTTGTTAGATCTCAACAAAATTTAGCTAATCACTTGACGAAGGGATTACCTAGAGACTTGGTTATAAAGTCTGCTAAAGGGATGGGTTTAAGTCCAACTTAGTCACTGAATGCTAGGACACCCAACTCCCTCCTGAGGAAACTTGGGAGCTGAGTTCAATGTGGAAAGCTGAACATTCAGTGGACTGGAGCACATGTTTATTTTACATCCCAAGGTTGTGCTCAGAACCTGCAGAAATGAGGATGAAGTCTTTACTTCTTAATGGTTAATTTTCTTTGAAAAAGTGCTTGGCAGGAGCATGAATAAAGAGGAACCACCTATGTAAATGTTGAAGTTTTGCCGCTTCAGGGAGCTTTTGGACTTTTAGCTTTTACAACATTTATGAATTTGGATATGGACACATGGCTTGTATAGTGTCAGGAGCTGTTAAGTGTTTGAAAACTTGTGTGTATTTTATCTTCAGGTATTCAAATGGGTTGAAGGGTTCAATTCTTAGAACACCCCGATTCTCGAATATTTGAACGTATAATGTACTAAGATGGAAATTCAATCCTCAGGATATTTTTGTTTATGCACATGTTTTGTTTAATGTTTGTTTTTCATGCAAAGGAAGTGAACTAAATTTGGGAGGATTGTTGGAAAATTTAGTGCACTTGTGGGATTAGTTCACATCTGGTAATGGGTCAGGAGGTACGGAGTGTATCCACTGCTAGTGCTAAGTTAGCACTGATAGGTAGTGTTTCCACTGCTAGTGCTATGAAAGTACTGCTAGTACTGAAAATAACTTGTAACAGGAATTGACCTATTCAAGTGGGAGTTACAACTGCATAATGACCACTTTTAATTGGTCATGTAACCACTAACGGCTATAATAGGGATAATTATGAGGCGATTAATGGGGCGATTAATTCTCATAATTCCATTTGACTAGCTAAGAGTAATCTCCTATAAATAAAGTATCTGATCATGCATGAAGTGACACACAGAAAACGATTAACACTTCTAAGCAAAAGGGTTATTGAATTGTGCCTAATTCTATAACTACATTTGGTCTTATCCCAAGTAGATATTCGTGTAACCCAGGCATTAGGGTCGAATAGTTTACTTTGGAAAGTGATCACATGATTCCAAGTGATATCCGGTAACCACCTAGTGGTATTGTTGCTGCCTTGATTATCTTACCTTGTTCTAGGAAGTAACCACCAACAAATTTTGTGTATGGTAAAAGCTAAAAATTTTGTGTGTGTAATGGTCATTTAGTTGAAAGTTCAAAAAGTGAATCTTATCTTTCTTTATCATTGACCAAAATACCAAATGAGTGGCTTTTGTTTCTCAACATCATTTCACTAGTTTACCCATACAAACACAAACACCTTTTCACATAAACTCTTTCACAATCACCTTCACATTATCAAGTTTCTTTGCAGTCGTCTTCTAAGTAAACGCCTTTGATCAGGGTTATCGATCCATTTCATTCACTTTTCTTTGCAATCAGTTTCTAAAAAATGTCCTTCAGCAAGATATTACGTTTTTACGATCCTTCATCCATAACTTCTTTAACAGTGATTCACGCATTAGGAATTATTCTAATGCTTACGCTAATGGTCTTTATCTATTACTTTTATTCAATGGCATCTTCTTCTAACTCATCTGCACCAGAAATAATGGTGTCCACTTCAACTTCATCCATTCAAAATAGCTTCAAGTATGATGTTTTTTTAAGCTTCAGGGGTGAAGACACCCGTAAAAACTTTGTCGATCATCTTTATCATGCTCTTAAGGACAAAGGCATTTACACGTACAAAGATGATGAGAAAATCCAGAAAGGGAAAAGGATCAACGATGATCTCTTCAAATCCATTGAAGACTCCAAATTTTACATCATTGTTTTTTCCAAAAACTATGCATCTTCGTCATGGTGTTTGGAAGAGCTTGTCAAGATTATGGAGTGTCACAAGATGATTAAGCACACCGCTTACCCTGTATTCTATGATGTGGAACCCACTGAAGTGAGAAACCAAAGCGGGGTGGTTAGAAAAGCCTTTTCCAAGAATAAAAACCAAGGTTGCAAAAATCATGAATCGGTAGTGAGGCGGTCGACCCCCCTATAGCTTGTAATCGGTCTAGGCGGGATTAATAGGTGATTAATCGAATTGGCATTTTTGGCAAGTTTTGGGTATTTGTGGGTAGTTTTGGGTATTCCCGAAAAGATTTTCCTTAAAAACATCTTGTAATAGATATAAACAACGACTATAAGTGATTACATTTATTCAGGGTTGCAAAAATAGCGAGTCGGTGATTAATTGTATTGGCATTTTTGGCAAGTTTTAGGTATTTACGGCAAGTGTTGGTATTTTCGGCAAGATTTTCCTTGAAAAACATCTTGTAATAGATATAACCAGTGATTATATTTAATTTATGGCGAGTTTAGGGTATTTTCAATAAGATTTCCATGTTTTCAGCGAGTTTGACCATCGTTAACCGCCGTTGACCATGGTTGACCGATTTGTTTGAACGATTTACACAAATCGGAAATTAAGGTCGGTGGCCCAGTAGCACCTAATCGGTGATTAATCGGCCTTTTAGACCTTTTTTTGCAACACTGATAAAAACAAAGAGGCTTCTGAGAAATGGAGAGAGGCTTTGAAAGAAGCAGTCGCACTAGCTGGGTGGGAGTTGAAGAACACTAATGATGGGTAATTCCTTCATCATATCTATGTGTGCCATATTCATTACTTTGGTTTGTTGCTAATATGTGTTTAAAAAGGATAATGGATAAATTATTATTATTACAGTACTATGTTTCTACTTCTTTATAATTATGTTATAGATCTAAAACACTGTTCATTTTCTATAGTGTATGCTAAACAGATCTTGTTTTTACATACAAACAGGCACGAAGCTAAATTCATCAAAAAAATTGTTCAATAGATTTCACTAGAGTTACGCTCCATCAATTTCGGGTTTGATGAAAAGTTAGTCGGCATGGAGACTCGAGTAAAAGATGTTGTTTCATCTTTAGAAGTTGGTATTGATGAAGTTCGCATGATAGGGATCAAGGGCATGGGAAGGGCTGGGAAGACAGCTACAGCGAGAGCTGTGTTTGATCATCTATCTGATGATTTTGAAGCTAAAAGCTTTGTTGAGAATGTGAGAGAAGTTTCAAATGGCTCTATGTTTGGTTTGAAGAAATTACAAGAACAAATCCTTTTAGATGTGCTAAATGAACACGTCACTGTGAATAGTGTTAATGATGGGAAAAATATGATGAAAAGGAGGATGTGCGGTAAAAAGGCTCTGCTTGTTCTAGATGATGTAGATCACATAGAACAACTTGAGGCTTTAGCCAGTGAACCTGACTGGTTTAAACCAGGAAGTAGAATTCTAATTACAATGAGGGATGGCCAAGTTTTGGTGGCACACAGAGTGAACGTGATTCGTGATATCAATCTCTTATCAGGTAAGGAAGCAATTTGTCTATTTAGTAGGTATGCATTTGGAAGGGAGATTCCATCTCAAGGATACGAAGAGCTATCAGGAAAAGTTGTACGTTATGCTGCTGGTCTTCCCTTAACCATCAAAGTTTTAGGTTAATTTCTCTGTGGTAAATATTGTGTTGAATGGGTAGATGCCATAGACAGGTTAAAAAAAATTCCTTGAAGGAGACTCTGGAAAAGCTAGAGTTAAGCTATATGAGTCTAGAGGATGATTATAAGGAAATATTTCAAGACATTGCATGCATATTGAAAGGAAAGCGCAAAGAAAATGCAATCACCATTCTTGAAAGCTGTGGATTTCATGCTAGAAATGGGTTGAAAGTTCTTGAGCAGAGATCTCTCATAACTATTTCTTCTGAATTTGAGGTCTTGGGGATGCATGACCATATAGAAGAAATGGGAAAGAACATTGTTCTTCGTTCGCACACCGATGAGCCTAACAAGCATAGCCGTTTGTGGATTGACGAGGAAATTGAAGATATATTGGCTACTGACATGGTAAAGATCAGTTTACTTGTTAAGTGGAGAAAACTAAATACATTTTCATTTGTTCTGATTTCTGACACAATTTTTCTGGACACTGTTTATGGATTGCAGGGTACTGAAGCAACAAGATGTCTAAAAGGTCATACGTCGAGGGGAAACGAGAGAATTTTTATGAAAGGTGATGAGTGTCTAAATACTCATCATTTTTGTACTGTTTAGAATGCCAAAACATCTGAAAACACTTAGAAATGCATCAAAATGATAAAAATATCACAAATAAGTGTTTTATGTGTTTTAAATGCAAAAATATCAAAATCAGATTAAAAACATATTAAGTTTGCATAATTGGCAGTTTTAGTCCCCCAAGTTTTAAAAGTTGTCAAATCTAGTCCCGGAATCCAAAATATGGAGTTTTACCATTCAAGGTCCCTGAAATATTCTAAGTTGTCAAAAATGGTCCTTGAATGAATCTTTGGTCAAATGGCAGAAAAGGTCCCTAAACTTTGAAAATTGTCAAAAATAGTCCTTGGATATTTTAAAAATGAAAAATAATCAAATATGGTCCTTGTACTATTAAAGAATGGCAATAATGGTCCTTGTGTTAACTTTTGAGAAATTACAGGTTTGGTCCCTCAAGTTTGGAATTTACAAGATTAGTCCTTATGATATTAAACAAACCAAACGGACCTTTTGTATATTGAGCCCAGCCAAAACCCAATAGACCCCTGCCAATTAACCCTTGACCCCCCATTTTGGACCCCCTTCATATTAATATCTTCAGTCAAACGGTCAAACGCTACCAAAACCACCATTACTGTTCATCTTCCTCTCCCAACACTGCAAACCAAAACCAGACCTGTTTTTCCCCACCTCTCCACCTCACCTTATCCCCCCACCTGTCTACCCACTCCCCTCCACCTCTACATACACCAAAAATCATTAAATGCAAATAACCTGCTAAAGAGATATTTGGCGCCAAAAATGCCACATGTACGATTTTGATGATTCAGAGAGACTCAATAGTCAAGATGAGGTGGGATATGTTCAGAGATGTCGACAAAGCTGAAAATGATCATTATAAAGCAAGGAAGAAGCAATGTGAAGACATATCTAGAGTATTTTAATTTAGTTCATGTCGTTTTAGCTCAATTTTAATTTCCAGTGTAATTTAAGCTTTCCAAGTATTCTGTTTAAGTTATTTAAAGTGTTTATGAACCTTTTTCAGTTTCAATTTCAGTAATAAGACTTGTTTTCAGTTTATGCAAAATTTCCATGTTCAAAATTCTCATGAATGTTCAAATGTTGTTTGTAGCCTTTGTCAAGGATTGAATAAGTTCATGTAAGCTCCTAGAAAGCTTATTTAAGCTTTTAGAAACAATAAAAATCAGTCTAGTATCAAAAAGAGAAAAATTACCAAAAATACAAAAAAATTAGATAAAAATAAAAAAGTCCATGGAAGTGAAGGTCAAAGCTGGAGCAGGGTGAATACAGGATTGCCCTGGTTTAGAGCTTCTTGGGAAGCTATAGGTTGTGTTATCAGCTCTTGGTTCTCAGTTTGTGCTTGGATTCAATTTGTAAGCCTTTTGTGCAATTTTAGCATTTTACTATTAAAGTCATTAATTAGCTTAAATCTTTATGTTTTTATGTTTCTTAGTTATAGTTAAGCATAACTAAACATTAAAAACAGTTGTTTGTTCTTTTTAATTTATAGTTGTTAAAGTCAAATTAGTATAAGTGTTATTAATAAGTTTTATGTTGTTATTGATGTTGTTTAATGTTTATTTAGTTTCAGTATATGATAATATATGGTTATTAATCAAATACATGGACTGAATCTGTGATAATCTTTGAAAATCACCAAAACAGTCTCAATAAGGCTTGTTTGGTTTTGCTTTGTTAACTGAGTTAAAGGGTTTTCAAGACAGTGTCCTTGTTTGTTGTTTATCTCACTTGGTCCTAATATCTCATTTCAACAAGAAAAACCAGTCTTTGTTTGTAAAAAAGTCAAAATTAGCTTTTGATCACATCTTGTGTTAACTGTTGGATTTTCATGATCCATGATCATGATTGTGTGTTCATAAGTTGTTTATATTGCTCAAACCAGTCTTAATTCATCTTATTACAACATATTAAGTGAGTAGGATCAGCTTAAAGTTCATTAAAGTCAACCTTAGTGTTTAATATAAAAGTCAAAATTTTCCATTTGGTCGTTTTTGAATAAAATAGATTATTTTATATATGGCTTAACTTTGAGTTTTATGTTTTGAGCTTTTGGGATATCAAAATCTAGTTGCTCATCTTCATCACTGTATTTTTTATATTTTCTAGTTCAGCTTTTTAATAGCTTATTATTTAGCTTCTTTGGAACCCCTTGTCAAAAAGTGTGCCCGTGCACGCTTTGCTACCAAATTCACAAGCTTGTCACAAGCTCATAATTAAACCTCAGCTTGTGAATTTTAGTTCTTTGGAAAGCTAACCAAGCCATCTTAAGGTCCCAAGCTTAAAATTCCACTTTCTAGCTTATTAGATAGGGCTGCAAGTAGTTTATTTCTTGTCCCATTTTGGTGTAAACTGCTTATCTCAGTGCTCACAAGCCACTTTCACAAGCTTGTCAAGAGCTTAATAGTGGGCCCCAGGCATTGAGCCTTGTTTTTCTTGATAGACCACCAGCCCAGCTTGTTGACTCAGTCTTTGTTTTGAGCTTTTGAGCTTATTTGATAAGCTTAAATTGCTTTACAAAACCCCACAGACTGTTTGGTACAAGGTTATCTCATAAGTGCTTATTGCTTATTTCCAGCTTATCAGTATGCTTATTTGTGTCTTTTAGCTTTATTTGAGTAGCTTATAGCTTGTTGAATCTTATTCCACCTTTGGTTCTAGCTTTGAAGCTTGTTTGAGCTTAAATCTTCATAATAAGCTCATAACTTGCACTGTTTAACTTTTAAGCTTCGCAGCTTATTTTTAGTTTGAAAAATTTTTGTTTTCATTAAAGTAGCTTAATATCAGTAGTTAAATAGTTTTCAAAAAGAAAATCCACAAAAACATCATTTTAAATATAGTGATAGCGTTTATTTAATATTAATTAGCTTTTTGATTTTTCTTTTCAGTTTATTATTAAGCACTTCTTGTTTTTATAATTTTATTAGCTTTTTGTCACCTTAGGATATTTTTATAAAAAGTTTCATAATTTTCTCTGTTTGTTTAGTATTTATTATAATTTTAAATAGTTAAAAGTCTTAAATAATTAGTAATAAATAATTAAAAAGCATAAAAAATATCTTTTCTGTTCTAAAATTAGTTTTATCATATTTTAGATTTTTCTAAGTTAAAATTTTATTTTTCCAGGTTAATTTTATATTTTCTAGTATTTAAGTGTATTTTAAATAATAATTAATTAGTAATAAATAGATAAAAAGTGTAAAAAATATATCTTCAATTTTAAAATAAGTTTTATAGTATTTTAGATTTTTATAAGTCATAATTTTATTTTTCTAGCTTTATTTCACATTTTATCATATTTTAGGTTATTAATAAATAGTTAAAAATAGTTTTTAATTAATAATAATTAAATAAATAGTTATAAAAATAATTTTATTTTTCCAATCATTTTCTTTTATTTTTAGGATTCCAAAAATATCATTTTCATATTTTTAGGTCTTTTATTTCTTAGATCTCACTTTTTATTTTGTACGTTTACGTAGTTTAATAAACGTATGTATTTACGTTTCTTTTATCTGATTGTTGTGCTTTACAATTCTGTATTCAATATCCATTCCAATCAATCAGTAGTGTAATTATTCATCAAAATCCTTACTGATCACTATCCTTAGTGATTATTCGACATCTGAAGTTGTTTAACACCATTCATCCTCCGTGGGACTTAACGACCCAGGAATCCACTATATTCCTCTGATCTTAATTGCATTTGCTTTCTGAGCTGTTTTAAGTTTATTACAGTTGACCATTCACAAGTGGTCAGCTTGTGTGATTAAACTTGACTGTTCAAGAGCGAACCAAAAGGTCTTGAAAAAATGAATAAACTTCGATATCTTGAAGTGGACTTTGCATATTCTCGTTTTGTAAGTGATGCTGCATGTCTTGATGATACCAGCTAATACTTTATAGACTCTTTCACAGCAACAACAACAACATACTCAATCCCGTCAGAGCGGGGTATAAGGGAGGTACAATGGAGTGTAGTCCTACCCTTACCCCAGGATAAACCCGAGAGAGACCGCGACCTCCGGCAACTTTACAAACTCTTTAAAATATCTAAAATGTTCGGATTACCCTTTCTTGTATTTACCCAAAACATTTTCAAGCAAACAATCTTGTTGGACTTGAGATGAAGTGGAGCAGAATGGTACAACTTAGGGAAGAGGGAGAAAGAAAGGTAGAATGATTGTTGTTTGGTTGTTTTGCATAATTGGTAAGAATGCTATTAATTTATTGGTTTGTTAATATGCTAATATGAATCCGTTTTCTTATTTTTGCTGGCAGGTTCTTAAAAAAATCAAAATAATTTCTCTCAGTGGCTCAAGATTGACAACCTTTGACTTTGGGACGACTCCGAATATCGAGACGTTATCTCTTGAAAATTCTCGTAATTTAGTAGAACTTTGCATGCCAGTTACTTGTCAAAAGCTCAAGCATCTCGATATCAATGACTCAAAGTTAAGAGCCTTTGACCTTGGGTTGACTCCGAATATCGAGACATTATCTCTTAGAGGTTCTCGTAATTTAGAAGAACTTTGCATGCCAGTTAGTTGTCAAAAGCTCAAGCATCTCGATATAAGGTATTCAAAGTTGAGAACCTTTGACCTTGGGTCGACTCCGAATCTCGAGCGATTAGATCTTTCTTATTGTCCTGATTTCGTTGAACTTCACGTATCTGTTGCATGTCCAAATCTTAAATTCCTCAACCTTCGTAAATCAGGGTTGAGGAGCCTTGACCTTGAGCTGATTCCAAATCTTGAGAGGTTAGATCTTACAGGGTGTGATAAGTTGATAGAAATTAACCCTATCGTTGGATGTCTAAAAAACGTTCGCTACTTTTACTTAAGTGGTTGTTTGAGGTTTACCGATTTTGTGTTTCACAATAGATCGGAACCAAAGGTTAGTCGTTCTTCAGCTAGTTTAGATCTGGTTGGTGAGTCCCTAGATTTATGCCCGTTACACCCCACCAGTAATCTCTTAAAATTGCGGTTTCGTTGTTCTTATTATGAATTTCTACCGTCATCAGTTGGAAATATTGAGAAGCTTATTTCTTCTGGTCTATGTGCTTGCTTAGACATTAAGAAATTTTCAGACATGATTTATAGTTTACGATGTTTAAGAAAGCTTGAACTCCATTGCGATATTCCCATATTTCCGAAAGATATTGGCAAGTTAGAATGTCTAGAGGATCTCTGTTTGTCGTCTACAAATATAAAACATCTTCCGGATAGAATTTGTATGTTGAAACATCTCAAATCTCTCGAAGTGAATAATGGTGATCTTCTTGAGAAGCTACCAGAGGATCACTACAACAATCGGATGGACGGGCGAGGATACTTTCGCCGGGGACTACACGTCCTCGGCGAAAGTCACTAAACGACAAAATAAAATCTGACATGGCACATGAATATGCTGACCTTTTATGAAAATTCAACGCTTATTTTCGGCGAGGACATGTCCCCGGCGAAAGTACGTTTGATTTTTATCAAACTTTGACCGGCTAGTCAAAAATTCAACGGAATTTTTCTCCGGGGACTTGTCCCCGCCGAAAATGTATTTCACATTTACCATAGTTTGACCAAAGTCTGAAGCATGCTAATTGTTCGCGGGAAAATTCCCGCCAAACTTTTCCCCGAAGACATGTCCCCGGGAAAAGTAAAATTTACAAAAATACACTTTATTACAACTATTAATACATAACTAGAACCCCGATGCCTGGAAAAATATAAATAACCCAATCGTCAATTCTCACAAAACACACGTAACAATATAATGGCTTATTACACGCCGGAAAGAGAGTGGTCACTGGTTTTATCGTCGATATATCTCTTTACTCGAGTTCTTGATACGTATGGGTCAGAAATTTATGATGAATATGGTTCTTATAAGAACATAGACCCATTAATGAGAGACCGCATTCTGGAATGGTTAAGGAAAGAGCTATTCTACAGGGTGTATTTGGACTGTGAAGCTAATGGTGTTGGAGGAGAAAACACACTGGAAGCTGAAGCAATGTTTGAGAAGTTCGTCAAGCAAAGGAAGGAAAAAGATGAAGCTTAAAAAAGCCCGTTCGATTACACATTTGATGATGCGGGAAATAGGGTAACAAATCTTGAAGCATTGTTTGAACAGTTCGTCAAGCAAAGGAAGGGAAAAGATGGTGCAACTTCTAGCAGAGCGGGAAGTAGCAGGGAAAAAAATTGAATGGGCGATGTTTGTTATGGTCTATCTCATGTGTATCATATCGTTTGAGTTGTTTCGTTTGATCTGTTTTGTTTTGTTGTCAAGTTGTTTCTTTATTCATGTGTAATTTAGTATTGGAAAAGGGGTGTTTGAAAACCATAATCTTGTTAACATGATACGTATAACATAGCACCTATACTTGGTCATTTAACATGATACGTATACCATAGCACCTATACTCGGCCGTTTAACATGATACGTATACCATAGCACCGATACTTGGTCATTTAACATGATACGTATACCATAGCACCTATAGTTGGTCGTTTAACATGATACGTATACCATAGCACCTATACTCTGCCGTTTAACATGATACGTATACCATAGCACCTATAGTTGGTCGTTTAACATGATACGTATACCATAGCACCTATAGTTGGTCGTTTAACATGATACGTATACCATAACACCTATACTTGGTCATTTAACATTATACGTATACCATAGCACCTATACTTGGTCATTTAACATGATACTTATACCATAGCACCTATACTCGGCCGTTTAACATGATACGTATACCATAGCACCTATAGGTTGTCGTTTAACATGATACGTATAACATAGCACCTATACTCGGCCGTTTAACATGATACGTATAACATAGCACCTATACTCGGCCGTTTAACATGATACTTATACCATAGCACCTATAGTTGGTCGTTTAACATGATACGTATACCATAGTACCTATAGTTGGTCGTTTAACATGATACGTATACCATAGCACCTATAGTTGGTCGTTTAACATGATACGTATACCATAGCACCTATACTCGGCCGTTTAACATGATACGTATACCATAGCACCTATAGTGGGTCGTTTAACATAATACGTATACGATAGCACCTATAGTTGGTCATTTAACATGATACGTATACCGTAGCACCTATAGTTGGTCATTTAACATGATACGTATACCGTAGCACCTATACTCGGCCGTTTAACATGATACGTATACCATAGCACCTATACTAGGCCGTTTAACATGATACGTATACCATAGCACCTATAGTCGGTCGTTTAACATGATACGTATACCATAGCACCTATACTCAGCCGTTTAACATGATACATATACCATAGCACCTATACTCGGCCTTTTAACATGATACGTATACCATATCACCTATAGTTGGTCGTTTAACATGATACGTATACCATAGCACCTATACTCAGCCATTTAACATGATACGTATACCATAGTACCTATACTCGGCCGTTTAACATGATACGTATACCATAGCACCGATACTTGGTCATTTAACATGATACGTATACCATAGCACCTACTCGGCCGTTTAACATGATACGTATACCATAGAACATATACTCGGCCGTTTAACATGATACGTATACCATAGTACCTATAGTCGGTCGTTTAACATGATACGTATACCATAGCACCTATACTCGGCCGTTTAACATGATACGTATACCATAGCACCTATACTCGGCCGTTTAACATGATACGTATACCATAGCACCTATACTCGGTCGTTTAACATGATACGTATACCATAGCACCTATACTCGGCCGTTTAACATGATACGTATACCATAGCACCTATACTCGGCCGTTTAACATGATACGTATACCATAGCACTTATACTTAAATTAATTTTATAATTTTTATGTTAAATTTAAACTGATTTATTATTAATTTTAATTATTTTAAATGATAATAAAGAGTTTTTTCAAAAAGAAAATTGAAAAATTGAAGATTTTCCCGGGGACATGTCCAAGCGGAAAGTTTTGGCAAAAATTTCCATTTTCCCTCCTTCCTTTTTACTTTATCCCGCCATTACTTTCTCCAAAGGTGTCGCTAGAAGACAAACGATACTTTCGCCGGGGACCTGTCCCCGGGAAAAGTTAAGCCTAAAAAACACCTCAATTATTAACGAGATCTGTTACCTGTGTGATATAAAAAAAATCTAGAAGACAAACGATACTCCTCACCACAACACCATCTCAGCTGCTGTTTGCAACCACCACAACACCACCACTTCCTCACCATCTCCACCACCATCTCCATCTCCACCACCATGTCCATCTCCACCACACACCATATGTTGATGAGGTACTTCAATTTCTTTCATTCCTTTTTCAATATTGTTGAAAGTATTTATTTTTGGCTCCATGGTTGTAGTATCTCTACCTTGGAAGGAGTTTAAGCTAGGTTTTCATGGATAATTTCATGGATATTGTCGAATGAAATTACATATTTTCTAGTTTTATTCTATAGACAAATGAAATTAACACATCAAAGTTTTGGCGAAACTTTTCATTGATACATCTAGGCCGGATTTGCTGGAGACGATGCACCAAGAGCAGTTTCTGTGGATGAAAGGGCCGCTGGAAAGTTTAAGGTAAAATCAGTTTTAGAGTAATTTTTGTTTAAGGTAAAATCAGTTTCATATTTGTAGGAATATAGGGTGTCACGGGTGCCAAGCCGAGGCCAAGCCGCGACCACAACCGTGGCCAAAAGGTAAGATATGTCGTTGCGTATTTTAAATAGTTTAGGGTTTTAGGTAATGAGAACTATCCAAGCATCGGGTATCAAAAAGACCCTTTAAACCCTTAGGGTTGAATTGGTCATTTTAACAATTAGAGTAGGAGAGTAGGATGGTGGATTTTGGGACCTAAACCAAGATCTTGGCAAGGTGTTGGGGTCCACCCCCTTTCATGTGTAATAGCACTTTAACTAGGGTAATGAGATCATGTTGTTTCATCTGCTTGTGATACAAAAGATTTGATCATGTTTGCTTATGACTATTTGAACAGTGTGTCTAGGGTTGAGGGTTGGTGAAAACATGAGAATAGTGTTAGTGTGTCTAGTTAAAGTGCTATTACACCATTTCCCGACATCATTTCATTCTCCTTTTCACAATGATCTTCCCAAAAACTCACCAACAATTCTCTCCTATATTATCAAACAACAAAAATGAAGTTAGCGGCGGTGACACGTGGCTTCTCCGATGGTTTACGACGAGGAGGTACACGGTTTTTTGGTCCACAAGATACAGGAAAAGTGTACAGCCCATTTCTTGTTACGGTTTGTTATGGTTACATGATGATGAGGGTTGAATCTTGACGGGTAGAAATGTGGTGCAAAAGGGTTTAGCTTGCTTTGAGAGTTCATAACTGTGTGTGTGTTTTTAGGTGTGAAACTTTGTGTGTGTGTGTGAGAGAGAGAGAGCCGAGATGATAAGAAGAGAGATGAATGGGTTGGTAAAGATAGTGATGGTATGGTGGCGAGAGATGAAAGGGTTTGTGAGGGTGCCTCATTAACCCCACTTCACTCGGCGCCATTCCAGCACTATCATTACAAACCCTTTGATCTCTCTTCTTATCATCTTTGCTCTCTCTCTCTCACACACACACGAGTTTCACATCTAAAAACACACTAAAAACACACACACAGTTATGAACTCTCAAAGCAAGCTAAACCCTTTGCACCACCTTTCTACCCGTCGAAGAGTCAACCGCCATCATCGGTAACCATAACAAACCGTAACAAGAAATGTTGTACACTTTTCTGATCTACTAGAACCAAGAAACCGTGTACCTTCTCGCTGTAAACCATCGGAGAAGCCACGTGTCACCGCCGCTAACTTCAATTTTGTTGGTTGATAATATAGAAGAGAATTGTTGGTGAGTTTTTGGGAATATCAGTGTAAAAGGAGAATGAAATGATAATCGGAAATGGGTAATAGCACTTTAACTAGACACACTAACACCATTCTCATATTTTCACCAACCCTCAACCCTAGACAAACTGTTCAAAAAGTCGTACGCAAACATGATCAAATCTTTTGTATCACAAGTAGATGAAACAACATGATCTCATTAACATAGTTAAAGTGCTATTACACATGAAAGGGGGTGGACCCCAACACCCTGCCAAGATCTTGGTTTAGGTCCTAAAATCCACCATCCTACCCTAATTGTTAAAATGACCAATTCAACCCTAATGGTTTAAACGGTCTTTTTGATACCCGATGCTTGGATAGTTCTCATTACCTAAAACCTCAAACTATTTAAAATACGCAGGTTAAGCTTTGGACAAACTCGAAGAAGCAGAAGATATCGGAAGTCAACCGACAAAACCGCCTGGTGAACACGAGTTCGAGCCTTATGTGTTAGGATATGTTTGTAGAGAATAACATGGTTAGGATTCCCGCTAAATGGATTATACGTATAGTTTTGGACCATTTGCGTATAGGTAGCTTATGTATAGTTTTGGACCATTGGCGATTTTGGAAACACATTTTATGTTATCGATTGTGTTGTAGCGAATTTGGACCATTTGGTTATATATGATATTATGTTTAGCGAATTTGTGTTGTTGTAGCATAAAATAGGTTCTGAAAACAGGTTGTTACATTGTAAAGTTTTTCCGGAAAAGTTCCGGAAAAAAATCTGGAAATTACCCATTTTGCAGCAATTTTCTGCAAAATGGGTCAAAGTCTTTCACCGGGGACATGTCCCCGGCAAAAGAATTATAGATAATATTAGTTACCATTTTCCCCGGGGACTTGTCCCCGGCGAAGGAGTTAATGATAATCTTTATTTATCCTTTTCCCCGGGGACTGTCCACGGCAAAAGAGAGTGCCGCATCAGACGTGTTTGACCAGCGTAGAATTGGTGCGGGACCCACATGTCCCTGGTAAAAGTAGGTTTTAGTCCCCGAGGAAAGTATTGCCGAGAGGGTATTGCCGGGGGACTTTCGCCGGGGACATGTCCCCGGGGATAGGTATCTCAGGGGACATGTCCCCGGCGAAAGCTCTGATAATTCGCCTGCGAAAGTCACAATTGTTGTAGTGGATCTTGGCAAATTATAATGTTTAGAGAAGTTATATGTGAGAAGTAAGAAGATTGAATATCTTCCAAATAGCATTTGCATGTTAAAACGTCCAGAGTGGCTCAATGTTACAAATTGTTGTCTTGGGAAGTTGCCTGAAGACATTGGCCAGTTAGAGTCTCTGGAGATGCTAGATTTGTCAGCTACAATGATTAAAGATCTTCCATATAGCATTTGTATGTTAAAACATACGTAATATGAAGTTTCTCAACCTTCAACGTTGTGCTCTTCTTGAGAAGTTACCTGAAGATCTTGGCCGATTAGAATGTTTAGAAAAGCTAATTATAACAGCATACGCATAAGTCATATTCCCGAAAGCATATTTGGGTTAAAAGGTCTACTTATCGTTGCAACTCCTGAGCTTCTTCAGTTGTATGATTTTCCTACAGAGATAGCAACCACAACCTGGTACAAGCCTGATTGGAAGTCATTGGGATATTACAGGTACTTTCTTTGTTTTCTAAATTCATTTTTCTTATATTTTCGAATTTGATATTGGCCGTAAAAAAATATTACAACAAAATCAATAGTTTGTAGAAATAAAAAGAAAGTAAATGACATGAATGGTCCTTATAGTTTATACCAAATTACAAATTTGGTATCTAAATATCAAACTTTACAAGAATGGTCTCTATCTTAAAACTTGTTAAACTTTTGGTCCCTTATTAGATGCTAGATGGTGCATAGATAAAACATATACTCCCTATGAGTTTTCTTAACTGTGTAACTATTGTACCTATTTTCATACATTCTCCATTTTGTCGATTGCATTTTAATTACATATAAATGGCGGAATTCCACATAAGCTAGTATTCTCTTGTTTTACTGTTGGTACCAAAACAGAATAGAAGATTAAAGTGAGGTCATATCGGGTACCTCTAATCATAGATGCTCCTAGGACAACGAATGCAACGACAATGGGTCCAGTTCCTTTACCCACCAAGAAAAGAACCAACAAATGCAAAGACGCGTGATTACATTTTGAGATCAGGACACATCAACGGCTCATTGATATTCTACACCTGACTGCACAAACCGTTAAATCATTGATGCAGCTCGATCTACTTGCCGCTGTCGATGTTGAGGTTCAATCTTTTCATTGTGGATAACACTTCATCACTCGGTCAAGCATTTTATCAAACACCTTCAACACTTCTTTAAATTTTATCACAAAATATAAATAAAATATTAATATCAATTACATCAGCAATAGCTTCAACAATCCTCCCATTATGTGGGTTTGGGTTTAATGAATGTGGTTTAATTTATTTGTTTTGTTAGGCCAATGCTAATGGTGACTGTAAGTATTGTGGTCACCTCCTGCCACATCAGCGTCACATCAGCTTTCTTTTTTCAAAACTACATCCAGCTACAATTTGCTAATAGTGACCACAATAGCGACCGTAACTTTAAAAAAAAATTAAAATTTCATTCATAATTAAAAGACATTACAATAAGAATTAAAATCATTACCGTCTAGTCGAGCTAAATATAGTTATGAACCTAATAAAAATTATAATAACTAAAAAAAAATATATATTGAAAGAACATGTCAACACAGGTTGCATCGGGCTATCAAAAGAATTATGTGATTATGTCAATATGGGCTGCAATGTGAAAATGTGAGATAGAAAAAAACAAAAAACAAAAGCACATTTTCTTCTTCTTCTTCATTTGCTGCAAAAACACCCCAACTGAAAAAAAAAAAAAAAACGCATCCTTTTTGCTTCATTTCCTACTAAAAAAAAGACTCACATACAAACACACACAATTGTTATGGTTGGTTGGCTGACAAACCAAAATATTGAAAAGGTTGGGGGGTGACCGATCAAGATTCGGTTGGGCTAGTGGTAGGAACTCGGTCGACTACTCGGTTGGGGGTCAACCAACCGAGCCATTAGCATTGGCCTTAGGTTGAAGGTGATGAAACGTCTACTGGGATTGTGGGGGCTGATTTTGACAAGGTGAGTTTTGGTGTTTTGTTTGGTTAAATAAGAGTAAATTGCAAAAACTTTCCTTGTGGTTTGGTCAGATTGCAGGTGTAGTCGGGCGCAGTCTTTATAGGGAAGTGTGGGACCACTATGCAGATAAACTGCATACCGAAGTTCCCCGTAGGGACACTGCCCGGGTACTTTTTAAGTTGCAAGAAATGCGTGTGCTATTTGACAAAACTACAAAGACAGTTTTTAAGGTTTGCTCTTAAGATAATGTATATTGTTGGGTTTTAGGGGTTTTAAAGAAGAATTTAGGGTTTAGTTGTTATAATAAATGTATTAAATTATTGATTGAAGGTTATGAAATCCTATTATTAAGGTATGGTTGTCATTTTTAGTTAACTGGTAGGGTATGCTTGGTTAGGAGCTTTTAAGAACGTTTAGGAGCGTTTAGCATTTAGTGTTTAACATTTAGAATTAAAATCTCGTTTGGCAAGCAGCCGAGCGTTTTTTTTTTACTCTCTTAAAATGCTACTTGCAGGAGCATTTAGTGTTAGTGTTTATGTCATTTTACAATTAGTAATCACTGATACAACTACTTTACCAAACACTTAAATAAACGGTTGCGCTAGCCTGCTAGTAAGGGTGTTAGTCGGGTCGGGTCGGTCGGGTTCGGGTCAAGTCGGGTCGGGGTCAAACTCGGGTTGAGGCTAACTCGAATATGTGTAAACTCGAGTTAGTCGGGTTCGGGCCAACTCGAATATGTGTAAAATGATTGAAAAAGTTGCCCAAGTCAATAAATGTACATATATAATTCATTAAAAATATATCAAAATAATATAAAAAACCTTTATTCGGGTCGATCGAGTTGACCCGAAAGCGAGTTAGCCAAACATTTTCAACTCGATACCCGACCCTATTTAGTATTCGGGATACTCGGGTTGACCCGAATAACCCGAATTAAAATATTGACCAAAGTAACCCGACCCGAATAGGTTTAATCGGGTCCGGGTCGGGCTTTTTTGACACCCCTACCTCTAGTTCAAATTTTGCCAAACATACCCTTAATTTGGTATATTTGGTTGCTGTTTTGAGAAATGGAATGTGAATGTGGTCAGAATCAGACCATAGTCACATAATTCGCTAGAAGGCCACGAATTGCAATCTAGTTCACGCGTTCCCAAATCGGGTACGATTCGGTCGGGATCAAGAAAATCAACGATCCGAATAAGGACCTTCCCAATCGCGACTTTTTTAGTTATATTTAATGTTAGGAGTAGGATCCTCTCATTGTTAATATGTGACTGCGCTTTATGACAGAATCAAAAACCCCAAAAACTTTAATATGTACTAGTGACTATCGGTTATGATTTGTGAAAATTTTACAAGTATTGAACTATATTTATAGTATAAATGTTAGGATTTTTTTATAACCCTTATGAATATATTAGTTATTAGGAACATCGTACTCAAGCGATCCCAAATGAACCTACCCCCAATGAACGAATTCTAGGTACCTAGCGAACCACGATCCCGATCCCGATCCCGATCCCTATCCTCGACCCCGTACCGGAACGATCCCCGTTCCATGTGTCTATGGGTCAGATCTTGGAAACGTAGGAAAATAATGAAACTTGGAGAAGGTAAAAAATTGGGAATCGTAACCCGGTTAAAAAGGGGTTACTTTATTTGAGTTTTGTTTCTTCACACTTTTGGCCACAAGGTTTTAATAAAAGGTTTATTCATCTGCACTTTGGCCAAACAGCTTGTAAAAAGTAGTGTCATATTTTATGTAAAATATGGAAAACAATTTGTCTTGATTAAGCGTGTCATTGATCTCTCACCATTCTTTATGACTATAGTTTTACCTCATGTTCTCTTTATTTAACATCTAAGATGAACACTTATAAAGGATAATCCTACTCTTTAACAAAATCCAAACCTTGAGTTCTTGAGTAGAACTTCGTCAAGACAGACTAGTTGTGTTCATTCTCCAATTTTACAAATTACACGGGTTGTCAATTTTCACGTGATTTTGGCTTTATCCCATTTTGGTCATTGTTAGTATTGTATGGTACACTCCCAGAGTATGATTGTTTTGTAACGACTACGGTAGTACTTTCCAATATACACGCTAAATTAAGGTATGGCGCTGTTACTATTTACTACTTATTACTTCAATTTAAGGAACTCAATAAATACAGTTGACTTATTAGATAGTCAAACTGTGTTCTTGATGAAAAATGTTCTGATTTTTATATGAGGCTGGAGATGATCATATTAGTAATAAAATAAAGAAATTTTTGTAAGTGGTGTAAGATCATATTATATAAAGAAGCTCTTAATTTGGATCAAATCATTAAGCATAAATATAATTGACTTTTAAGTCAAACCGTTGGCTTTCATCAACTTTCACTGTGATTTTCGTGGAATTGTACCAACAAACATATTTCAGTGATTAAAAATTATCGGAGCATGAACTGTTTGTATATTTGAAACCATTGAGTAATCATGGTAACTTGGGTCCTGGGATACAAACTGTAGAATGTACAATTTGGAAAACAGTTTGACATGATAAAACTGAGCTAACACAAACTGTTGCTTACAACTAGACCCATATCACCATTGACCACGTAGTGATAGCTCGTGATATTGTTATGATACTATAGAGTCTAGAAGGTTTGTATTTTTATCATAAATTTGGGCAGATGATACCGTACAGGACATGGCACCATGCTTTGAGGCTGAATTACTTCATCGTTACAGATATCGAACTGCTTTCACGCTATAACTATAAACCATTTTAGAGTTTGAAATAAATTCAATTCATGAATTTCAGTAAACAGAGTTGACTTCTTCAGAAAGTCAACTGCATTATTGTTGAAAATTAATTCATTTATGCGTTCACCAGTGATTGTTTTAAAAGGGTGAGAAGTAAATAAGAGGACCTCCAAGTTTTGATTTTTCACACTTTGTTTGCCATAAATAGTTATATTTCTTTTTCTATTGTTGCCTGCGTTGTTCGCCATAAATAGTTTGATGTATCTTTAGTATATCAGTTATTTGACAAACAAAATTGAGTTCTAAAAGCCCCCAAAATGAGAAATAATATGGACATGGGTGGCGAATTTTAGTTTATGCTTTGATATTTTCGACCTTGATTTACTCCAAAATCTGTCATGGATGGGGTTTATCTCAAAGTAAATCCTCACAACTTACATTTTATTTATTAAAACGATGGGAATCTACATAGCATACAATATTCTTGGCGGCCGAATGATTAAATTTTAGGAAGAAACCAATAATTACGTTAAAAACAAGAAGGGGCTAGTGTCATCCGCCTGATTCCTTTGTACTTCTCAAGAACAAATTTACAACAGCTAATCAAGCCATAAGCAATTATATGGTCTCTTGTAGAACCATTGTTGTCATAATATAAACTTCATCTCATACAACTTTTGTTGGTATCATTTCGATCATATAATTTTCCCCCCAAAACACCTTTTCTGAGTAATATCATACAAGCACACCTTTGATGGCTTCTTCTTCAACTTCATCCATTCAAAAGAGCTATAAGTATGACGTGTTTTTAAGCTTCAGGGGTGAAGACACCCGTAAAAATTTTGTCGATCATCTTTATCAAGCTCTTATGGATAAAGGCATTTACACTTACAAAGATGATGAAAAAATCCAGAAAGGGAAAAGGATCAGCGATGATCTCTTCAAATCCATTAAAGACTCGAGATTTCACATCATTGTTTTTTCCAAAAACTTTGCTTCTTCTTCATGGTGTTTGGAAGAGCTTGTCAAGATTATGGAGTGTCACAAGAAGACTGGGCACACTGCTTACCCTGTATTCTATGATGTAGAACCCACTGAAGTGAGAAACCAAAGCGGGTCGGTTAGAAAAGCCTTTTTCCAAGATGACTTGGCACACTGCATACCCTGTATTGGTGGAACTTTTTCCAAACATGAAAAAAAAGAGGCCTCTGGGAAATGGAGGGAGGCTTTGAAAGAAGCCTCCGATCTGGCTGGGTGGGAGCTGAAGAACACTCTTGATGGGTAATTTCTTACATCTCTTTGTAGCTAATACGTGTTGAAAAAGATTATTATTACAGTACTATGTTTTTACTTCGTATATAATTATGTTATAGATCTAAAACACTGTTCATTTTCTATAGTGGATGCTAAACATATCTTGTTTTTACATAAAAACAGGCACGAAGCTAAATTCATCAAAAAAATTGTTCAAGAGATTTCACTAGAGTTACGCTACATCAATTTCGGCTTTGATGAAAAGTTAGTCGGCATGGACACTCGAGTAAACGATGTTGTTTCATCTTTAGAAATGGGAATTGATGAAGTTTGCATGATAGGGATCAAGGGCATGGGAGGGGCAGGGAAGACAACTACAGCGAGAGCTGTTTTTGATCATATATCTCATGATTTCGAAGCTAAAAGCTTTGTTGGGAATGTGAGGGAAGTTTCCAAAACCTCTATGTTTGGTTTGAAGAACTTACAAGAACAAGTCCTTTTGAATGTGCTAAATGAACACGTCACTCTAGATAGTGTTAATGATAGGAAAAACATGATGAAAAGGAGGATGTACGGTAAAAAGGTTCTTCTTGTTCTAGATGATGTGGATCACATAGAACAACTTAAGGCGTTAGCCGGTGAGCCTAATTGGTTTAAGCCAGGAAGTAGAATTCTCATTACAACAAGAGATGAGCAAGTATTGGTAGCACACAGAGTCAACGTGATTCATGATATTGTTCTCTTATCAAAGCAGGAAGCAATTTCCCTCTTTAGTAGGTATGCATTTGGAAGAGAGAATCCACTTCAAGGATACAAAGAGCTGTCAAGAAAAGTTGTACGTTATGCTGCTGGCCTTATGTTGGAATCACTCCTAAACTAGAATTCAAGTGTTAGTAATTAATATGTAATAGTTAGCTTAATTATGGCTTTTATGTTAGTAATCAAGGTTAGGCTCATGTAGAAAGCCCATGAGCCTATCCAAAGCCCAATAAGTAAAGGATGGGAACTTGGTGTGTTGCCCTAGTTCCCTCCTATAAATAATCTTGTAAAACCCTCACTTGAGGGTTGGTTGTTCACTTATCTATTTCACCTACGCATAACTTTTCTTTACTTTCATACGCGTTAGTTTGGTTTAGTGTTGAACCAATCCTCTCTTCTCTATTTCTACATCTTGATGCTTGTGTTACTAATATGGTGACCTAACAGTGGTATCAATCGCCAAATAGTTGGGTGAAAAGGTTTTGTTTTTTGAAGTCTTTTTGCTACGCGTAAGGTTCACGGTTTCAAAACTTTCACACGCATAAAAACTCATTTTTTTCACTTTCAAATCCAAGATTCTTGTACTTTCAAGGTTATTAGGTGTTAAAGGTTAAGTTTTTGGCAAAAAGTTTCAAACTTTACGTGTAGATCATTGTTTTTAAGCTTGGTTTTAAACGTGCGGTTATCTCTACGCGTAACGGGTATAAAAGTTTTGAATCATCAAGTTTCACACTTTTGTGTTATTTTGGTTATATTGAAGTTGTTTCATCACAAAAAATCTGGTTTAGAAACACCTTTGGGCAGAAATCAATTTTGGTTCATTTTTACGCATAAGTAAACCCTAAGTTTACGCGTAAGTTTTTCAAGGTTTGATCTTCAGTTTTCTTGGTTTACTCAGTGTTTTCTTGCTTGGATAAGCCTGAAAACACTTCGACTTTGGATATCTTTTACACTGAGATTAGTGTAAAGGATTTTTTGGGCAAAACCCTAGTTTTACGCCTAAGCATAAAAGCTTACGAGTAAAAAATCTTACGCCTAAGCATTTCCTACGCATAAGCACGTCTTACGCCTAAGGAAAACTTACGCATAAGTTTCTTACTGCTAAGTCTTTAGTTTACGCATAACCTAAGGTTTAACTAACCCTACGCGTAAGCTACTCCTACGCGTAAGTATCATTCTTACGCGTAAGTTTGGTGTTTTTACGCCTAAAGGTTTTCTTTGCCTAAGCTTGGTTTCTACACCTAATGTGTAACGCCCCGACCCGAAAAGGGTAAAGGAATCACAAGTAATTGTGTCATATCAAAGCAAACATAAACATCCAAAAGAAATCTTAACATAAATGCGGAATAATTCAAGTCAAAACGACTTCAATACATAGGTCCCAGCGGAAAATAACTCTAACAAAATATCTGAAATAATAAGTCTTGAAGGGCATCATAAGATCAAAGCTAAATAAATCTCTAAGGTAAGTCCACTCATGCACTCATCCCAAAGCAAAACCCAGCTTCCAATGCTTAGATACCTGCCGCGGAAGAAAAGAAAAGTGCGGCTGAGCTTCAAAAGCCCAGTGAACGGATATGAAAGCAAAGCGAATACTTAAACGATATCGAATACGAAATATAATAAACGAAAGATAGCAAAATCATAATCATTTTCAAAGTATAAATCAGAATTAACGAATAAAATTTATAGTTAACTACCACGAGCCCAGAAACAAATATCAGATCATAATCATATTCTCATAAGGCAACATTTCTCGTAAGGCAACATTTGTAGGGGAGACCTACCAGAGTTATGAAGGACGTGCATGCACGCAGCATCAATCATCAGATAACATATAACAGATAACAGATAACAGATCTAGGATGCATCCATACGCTCCTTCCTACATATACAAAATATGCTCCACCATCTAGGAACGTGGCAGAACATCACTCTACTGCCCTAGAGTCATATCGAAGTGCATCATGATACGGACATGGAACCACCATGACTAGTGAAATATTTGGCTCGGGTGTCAAACTATCTTAGGTCAAATCAGAATGTCATAACTGACACAGATCATATTTTATCAGAAAGTTATTTATATTTTCAAAATCAGAGTTTTCATATCATATAGTTCAAAATCAGATATTTCATAATTCAGAAATCAGAGTTCAGATAAGCAACAGCTCAAACAAAACGGAATGGGGTTCATAGCAAAGGCTTAGAAAAACCCTAATAGAAAAGCTAACGAAAAGAAAACGTTAAAAGGAATCTTTACTGAAAAGGTCAGAATATCTGTACCTTATTCCAAAGCAAATGATCGAAAAGCAGAAATACGGAAGGTAAAGGATTACTCCTTCTTCACAGAACCTATACACATTAACGGTCGTCCATGTTATTTATGATTCCATAATCGTCGAAATGATCTTTTAACATTTGGTGTTTATACTTAATGTATTCAGTAATCTTCATACTTTAGTATTTTATGATTAAATGAGACTTAAGTGTTTTATAATTACTATCGTAGATTAGGGTTCATTATGTCATTATTTAAAGTTTAGGCTTAAATGTGAAAATAGTTTAAACATCATAACTCGCACATGAAATAACGAATTAACACTCTTAGCTTCAAACCCTAATCGACTCTCATTATGTTCTAGGGTTTTCTCCTTCTTTTAATATCACATTAATATGCATTTACTTTTCATGTTACGTCTTTTAATGACTCGCTACTTAACCTAACACGTAATAAAAACAATCTTTCTTTTTTTTGTTTTCACCATGCACGTTTATGATTTTATGTGACATACAAGTTACTTATTACTCGGATTACTTACACGTTTACACATTTACAAGTTCACATGACTTATCATAACGCACACATATGAGACACGGTTCACAAACCATTAGGGTTTGGCATACCTTATTCGGTTCACATATCAAACTAGGGTTTATGTTTACATGACCTTTACTCGTTTAATACATGTTCAAAAACTCTTTATGTGGTTCGGTTCAATCTAGGGTTTCGGCTATAATACTTAACGCAAGTCCTAGCTTATCTACATACTTTACATATTCAGGTTATCAAGTTTTATACCTTGGCCGAAACATACACATGGTTCGGTTTTCAATACATATGGTTCGGTTTTATTACAACTCGACATATTCATACTCCGATTCAATAATACTTATTACGTACATAGCTCTTTAATACTTATAAGGTTTAAATCATATGGTTTGCCTTGTTTTGGGTTCATACGGCTCGGCCACAAAATAAAACAACAAGCTCGACTAAAACAAAACATATTACAATATATTAACGCAAGGTACATCAAAAGAAAACGAGAACATGATATACCTTAACTTGGTTGAAGCAAAAACTCGACACCAAGGGTTGTTGGTATTCGGCCGAGTAGGAGAAAAAAGAAAAAGAAGAGGCAACAAAACTAGGGTTTCACTTTCTTGTAAATGTAGTGTATATATAGGTGGTATCATTTTTAGTTTAGGGCTTTAGGAGGGCTTTGGGTTTTCGGCTTGGCCCAACCGAACTCAACCAAACGCACACCATTGGGCTTCTGCCTTTGATCCATCGAACAAAACAAACACGGCTCAAGTTATTTGCGAAACGTTTAAATCTTTCGTCGTACCAAAATCGATCACGTAATATATTTTAGTTAGGTTTTAATTACTCGTAAGTTAGGTTTTAAATTTCGTTATATGAATAAATGTCTTTTACGTATTTTATAAATTTCGATTCCAAGGGTATTTTAGTCTTTATTCATGTTTTAGATTTTCAGGTTTTACATAATGACTCTTCATCAACAAAGTTTCATTCGACTACAAAGATCCATCATCAACACAAGTTTCAAGATGTCTCAACCACCATACTCTAACTACTTTCCTCATGTGTATCCTCAACAACAACAACAACAACAACAACAACAACAACTCAGTCAACAACAACAACAATTCAATCTACAACAACAAGTTTATCAACAACAATTTAACCAACAACATTTTCCACAACATGGAGCAATTCCACCACAAATGGTTCAACCACCACCTAGTCTTCAAGTACAACCTTAGAATCGTCCTCTCTATCCTATCTAGGGTATGCAATACAATCTTGGGTTTAGATATACATATTAGAGTGGTTGGCAGGTTTGTTTTCACTATCTTTTATCGGATTTCTCCTTGTATTGTCATTGGCGATTTCGAAAACCCTAACTATTCTTATATTTATTAATTCGTTATCTTTCAAGTCGACCATTGTTTTGGTTGGATTTGTGGATTCGAATCTGTTTTAGGGTTTCGGAGTGGGTGCGTATATGTTATATTATCAAATCGCCATTAGGGTTGGTTGGAATCGATCTGATCTTGGGTTAATTAAGTCAGTTTTGACTTATTTTTTAAAGATCGATCTCCTTTGTGTGATGGCGGCTACTGCACATTGGTTTAATCCTCATGTTTAGGGTTTTACCATGTTACTCATTCCATGATTTCCTTTATAGGATGTCGTCTAGTGTGTGGCTACGTGGTCATGGTTGTGGTGTTGGCGATATGTTCATGGTTCAACAAAACCCTTATGATTTTGTTTTTATTAATTGCCACACCTGCTGGATTGATACTTTGACTGCTATATCGAAACCCTTTTAGGGTTTTGGTTTCTTCTTCGCTGTTGGTGGCTATGGCCTGTTTTGTTCTTGGTGAAGTACCCTCGTTAGGGTTTTAGTGTTGGAAGTGAAACCTATTGGGTTTGTTTAAGGATTCGCATGATTATTCATGGTCTATAGCAGATGTAAGTGGTATGTACGTGGGTTTTGAGAGATGTAAGTCAAGTTTTAGGGTACCCTTGTTCAAAAACCCTACATTCACAGATCTGGTGCCGATTGCTACATTGTTGGGTCTTGTGATCGTTATTACTGCAAGTTAGGGTTTGGTTAACCCTATTTTCGTCCCAACTGGTCTTGTATTCTGATTGGGTATGATGTTCTACGTGGGTAGATGTTTTGCTGCACTTGGAAGTTAAGTTTAGGGTTCTTATTCAAAAACTCCTTAGATCGTTTGGTTGTGATTTGGTCTTGCACGGCTATATGTTGGATTGTCATTCGATCTACTTGTTTGGGTTTTACCACCCTTGGTTCGTTGCAGTATGGCTTTGATCATTCTATTGTTTTGATGGGGTGATCTTGGCTTGTACTTTGCATGTTCGTTGTTCGCTACATGGTTGTTAGGGTTTTCTATAACCCTATGTTTATTCATTGGTTAATTAGGTCTTTTGCAGCTATTTTAATTCATAATCAAAGGCTGTTGATATTGACTTATTACTGATGAGTGCAAGTTGTCGTCACTTTTCATGGTGATTACATTGGAGTTTCGACATGTTGATGAATGCTTGGATGTTTACGTGGATTCTTCATGGAAGTTAAAATGGACTACAATAGTGATATAGAAGGCTCAAGTATTTTCTTGAGTAGTATTGTTTATTTTTATGTACTTGTGTCATTATTGGTAGGTTCATTTTATTGTAAGTTATAGGAATGGTTGTCATTCTTATATTCGAGTCTGTAAGTGTCCTATGGGACTGAGATGAGGGAAATCACCCTCATCCTTTGTACTTCAACGTTTTTTGGTGTAATGCATTTACCGGGGTGAATTAACCCTTTTACCCCAAAAAAAAAAACTTTAACAATCAACATCCATCCAGGAATACTATGAAGGAACCGACTTGGTTTGCAAAGATGTGTAAAGCTTTAAGTAGCCAACAATCCATTCATGAGGCTGGATTGATAGACCTCCAATGCTCACTCCCGGAAACTATGATCAATGGGTGATTAGGTTCTTTAGGTTTTATGATCTAAAGAAGCCACATGGAAAGTTCTTAAAGAAGGTTATCCTGGAAGGTCCATTTCAGATGCCTACTGTCACTACACCCGGAGATCCTAATGCTACTCCACCAAGAGGTGATGTCACCAACATTGCAACTCTTTCTGACCTCACTGCTGATGAACTTCTACATTTCGAAGCTGATGAACTAGCAATGCAATACATCCTTTTGGGATTACCCAATCCGATCCTTCGAAGTGTTGATGCTCAAAAGACTGCTAAGGCAATGTGGGAACATATTCATCTTCTCATGGAAGGCACTGAACTCAATAAAGAAGACATGGAATCCAAAATCTACTTGGCTTACGAACACTTCATGATTGAACCAGGAGAGACATTAGAGTCATATCATCATCGATTTTCAGACATCATCAATGACTTGGACAAACACAACATAATTATGCCAAGAATTGCAGTCAACACTAAGTTCCTGAGTAGTCTTGGTCCTGATTGGGAAAAGTATGTCATCTTCATCCGTCAAGCAAATAATCTTCATCATGCTACATACATATTGTTGTACGACTATTTGAAGCCTCATCAAAAAGAAGTTGACAAAGAAAGGGTTATCCGTGGACAAAATGTTTCACCTTCACTTTCGGATAATCAACAATTAGCTTTGTGGGCTCAAGCTTGTTATCCTCCACAACCCACTGCTCAACCAACTGCAACAATCACACCATATGATCCATCAAAGCAACAATCTCAAGAAACTCAATTGGTTCCATACAACAACAACAACAATGATCAAGCACTTTACAGTGAATCCAATGAAGATGCAGAAGCTTTCGATGCATTGCAACAAGGGTTTGTCATGATTGCTAGAGCCTTCGGCCGATACTCTAACAAATCCAACAATCGCATTCGTACCTCATCTAACACAAGGAATCAGGCTGTTGTTAACAATGGACGTGTTGAAGTTCAGAATTGTGGTAATGTTCGTCAGATGGGCGGTGGTCAAGGGTTTAATGCTATGGGAAGGAATAACGTGGGTTCTCCACAGAGAGCTCAAGTGGTTGAATAGGGTAATGCTCAGAATGGGATTAATGGTCTTCGTTGCTATAACTGTAATGAGAAGGGATACCTGGCTAATGCATGTCCAAAGCCGAGGACTAGAGGCAATGCTTATCACAGCTTTACTCTTGGCTCTCAAGGACGAAGCTGGTGGAACCCTCACAAACAAAGAACAGAGCTTTATGGCAGATGCAGACTCAGATGATGATATGGAGGACTTGCAGGCTAATGCAGCAGTTATGTTGATGGAAAACATGCAAGAACTCTACATGAGTGACACAGGACCAGTATATGACACTGACAGCTTGTCTCAGGTACCGGATCAAACCATATTCATTACTGATATGATATCTCCGCCTATATCTGCATCCGATGAGGCTCAGACTGTTCAACATGAGCCGTCTACATCTCATTCCGATGATAATCAAATAGATCCCGTAGTTATATTTGACGATCAAGATGACCTTATGGTTCACATTGATAATCAAGTTGACTCCGTGGTTATACTTGAGGATCTGACTAATGATCATGTTGAGACTCACGTCGAACAAGATGAACTTCCGTCTGAGCTCATGACCTTACTTAAAGACCAAAAATCTCGTCTGGAATTATGCAAGGATCTCAATCACACACTAAAAATGCACTGTTAACCAGGGATATTGAATGCTTAAAAAGGCAACTCAACGTTTTTAAAACTCAAGAAAAACGTGAACAAGGTTTTGAAGTCGCTTTTGCTAAATCACATTAAAACGAAAAATCACAAGAACGATAGATACGTGATCTAGTCGCATCCAAGAATGCTTTGTTGTCTCAAATAGAACAACTGAAACATGATCATAAACAACAAATTAATGCTCTTACTTTGGAAAATCAAAAAGCCAAGGCTGAGTTGTTAACTTGTCAAAAACAGTTCTCTGAATACAAAAAGCATTCAACGAAACGAATAGATGCCTATCTTGAGGAAATTGTCGACTTACAAAACAAAATCAAAGAGTTTTGAAATGTTGTTTTTAAACATGGTGAATCAATCACAACGATTCAAAAGTTTACTTTCAAACCAAATCCAAATGGATATGGACCGAATCTTGCTGATTACAAACCTAAGTTTTCAAATAGAGCATTCAAACCAAATCCGGAAGTTTACAGCGTAGAACATAGAATTGATGATTCCATTATGAGTGTTGTTGAATACAATCGTCAAGAAGAATTAGATGCAGAAGACGAGAGTCGATCAAAATTAGAAAATGTTGTTTATAACAAACCTTTTAACTATTCAAAAGCAGACACTTTCGTCTAACAAAAGATACTTCTAACACACCTTGGGTTATCACACCTATGTCTGAGTCTTCTAATGTTGGTCCCCAACCCAATTTTGTACAAATTAATGGTCCTTTACCTTCACTCAGTGAAGTAAAATCAATACCCGAAAATCGTCAAATTCTTAGATATTTTGACATTTTCATTTCTGACATCAAACTTTTAGAACGTGAGATTGAATTTCATTCTGAAATAAAAGTTGAACATTTTCAATCGCCTCAGGCGCGAGCACAAAGAGATATTTTTCAGAAAAGAATTTTACCCCATGTTCAAAATTTGAAAAATTGTGCATTGTATTGGGAAAGGGAATTTCATAAGGAACTTGGACTGATGAAAATAGTTTTCGAGAAAACAGAAACATCTATTTCAAATACTAAATGCAAAAAGAAAATGTTGAGAAAAGATGTTGATCGACTCTTGGAAGATGTTATCCGTGCTGATATCCATAATTTGGTGTTATTATATTCTGTTGAATATGCATTTGATTATATCTCTGCTGATTCTGTTGTTACTGTTGCAAATGTTGAGAATACTGATTTTGTGTCACAAATCAAGTCTTTAAAAGTTGAAAATGAATGAGTGACAAACGAACTTTCAAATGAAAAACGTCATCTTCAATGGTGTCAAAAAGATTGTCATACTCGTGAACTCGCTTGGGAAAACAAACTTCACCAGTTGGATACCAAAACTCTTGATCCAAAATTTGAGCAACTGGATGATAAAAACGCGTCTTTGAAGTGTCAAATCTCAAAATATGAACAAGAAATTTCAAAAATTAAAAAGAACCATACTGTCATATCTGATTTACTCAAAAAGACTCGTGCTAAAGCGTCAAAAGATCTTGATGATCATCTTGCTTATACCAAAGATGTTTTACGACGAGATGGACTCACTCGCAATGAAAATCTTAATTTGTTACACACTATCCATGATCTTAAAGCAGAGGTGGTGAAACTTAAGAAAGATAGAGATAGTAACACAGTAGTAACTGCACCCAAACATATTCAAACTGACACTACAACATCTAATGACAAACCACAAGAAACTAATGTGTTTCCCTCTACTGAAACAGGAATAGTTGCCTCTTTTCTCAACGCCTGCACTTCACAACCTAGGAGCAATACAAAGAAGAATAGGAAATTGCAACGTAAGAAAAGAACGATAAAGAATGCTGAAGTAGAAGAACACCCTAGGACTTTGAATAAAACTCAAGTTGCACCCACTTTAGATATTGCGTCTGACAAATGTAATGGAAAAAGTGACGTAACGAATGCTGAACCTTTAAGTACTTTTGATGTTAAGTCTGAAGCTTCTTGTGTTATATGTCGTAAAAGTATGCTTTCTGATTGTCATGATAAATGTGTTGCTAAAACTATCTTGTCTCGTTTACGGAATCCTAAGAATCGGAATACCACTAGGCCCACTAAAACTTCTAAGTCTGTGCTTGGTAAACCGCCCTCTTTAGATTCTAAGAAAAGCATTGATGTTACCATAGAACCACCTTCACCTCATAGGAAGACCTTATCACCTAGTGCATTCACTAAGACCAAAGCTAAGACTAGTTGGAGATGGCAGAAATGGTTACATAATACACTGGAATTTAAATGGATACCTAAAATCATAAACATGTGTCTTACTAATTTAACTGTTTCGGAACCCTCTAACTCTTCGGGTTCCACATCTACTTCTATTCCATCTGTGTCGTCTGTGTGTAATGTAGGCGATACAGATCATCCTTTGGGTTGTTGATAGCGGCTGTTCCCGGCACATGACAGGCAATCTCAAACTGTTATCAAACTTTATTTCAAAGTTCATTGACACTGTCAGGTTCAGGAATGATCACTTCGCAGCTATCATGGGCTACGGAGATTACATCAATGGCAACATCAAAATTTGCAGGGTTTATTTTGTGGAAGGCCTCGGTCATAATCTCTTCTCTGTTGGTCAGTTCTGTGATGGAGATTTGGAAGTTGGTTTTAGGGAGAAAACTTGTTTCATCCGTGATCTACAAGGAAACGATCTTATGTCTGGTCAACGCACATCAAGTCTCTACACTATCTCAATGCAAGACATGATTGCTTCATCTCCCATTTGTCTCCTTTCGAAAGCAACATCTACAAAATCTTGGCTATGGCACTATCGTCTCTCACATTTAAACTTTCAAACCATAACCAACCTTGCTCGATACAAACTTGTTGAAGGTCTCCCGAGATTCCGGTATTCTAAAGATCACCTATGTTCGGCTTGTGAACAAGGAAAAAGCACTCGTGCTCATTTTCCTTCAAAGGTGGAACACAGCTCTCAGCATGTGCTTCATCTTCTTCACATGGATTTGTGTGGCCCGATGCGCGTGCAAGCGATTAATGGCAAACGCTACATCTTGGTAATTGTAGATGACTACTCCAGATGGACTTGGGTTTATTTTCTTCGAAGTAAAGATCAAGCTCCACAGATGATCATCACCTTTCTCACGAAAATTCAAGTTCAGCTCCGGAACACAGTCAGACAAATCAGACGAGACAAAGGAACTGAATTTGTAAATCAAAATCTTCGTGCATTTTATGAGAAAGTGGGAATTGAGCATCAAACATCAATTACACGTACCCCAGAACAAAACGGAGTCGTTAAAGACGAAACCGTACATTAGTGGAAGCTGCCAGAACAATGTTAATCAATGCTAAACTTCCAGATTACTTGTGGGCTGAAGCCGTCTCAACTGCATGCTACACTCAGAACCGCTCAATGATTATAAAACGCCACAACAAAACACCTTTTGAGTTTATTCACAACCGAAAACCGAATCTCAAACACTTTCATGTATTTGGATCCCTTTGCTACCCGAATAATGATCGTGATGACTTTGGAAAGCTCAAAGCCAAAGCTGACATTGGAGTCTTTATTGGATACTGTGAGAATTCTAAAGGTTACCGGATCTGGAATCATCGTACAAAGCAGGTTATGGAAACGATTCATGCAAATTTCGATGAGCTTACAGAAATGGCTTCTGAGCATAACAGCTTGGAACCCGGTCATAACCGTTTCAACTTCCCTCAAACCTCATCATCAGCTGAACCAAGCCCCTAGCTTACTCGTCAACAAATGGAAAAGCTCTTTGCTCCTCTGTTTTGTGATGATATTGATGAACGTGCTCCAGGTGTATCCAATGTTTCCGCTGCTCAACCTGATCATATTCCAATACCTGATACACCTGCTACAACAATTACAATTGAAGAAGCACCACCAGTTGACTCTACAACAACAGTTGAACAAACTGTATCAAACGACGCTGAACCAGCTGATGATGTTCTGAACAATGAAGTACCCCCACCTGCAGATTTTGATCCAAATGCGTTCTTCAACCCGTTTGCTAATGAAACTGCTGCACCAGATGTTGATGAATCATCTACAAGCCATTTGAATCCTCCCAATCTGCAGAATGTATATCAACATCAACCTTCCACACATCGTTGGACGAAAGACCATCCTCTTAAGAACGTTATTGGTAACCCGAATCAACTAGTCGTAACGAGACAACGTCTTCACACAAACGGTGAACATTGCATTTATGCACTCACTGTCTGCCAATCTGAACCTAAAAACATTAAAGATGCAATGACAAAAGTCAACTGGATTGAATCCATGCAAGAAGAACTCAATCAGTTTAAATGTCTTGAAGTATGTGAATTGGTTGAAAGACCAACAGAGGTATTCGTCATTGGTCTCAAATGGATTTGGAAAAACAAATTGGATGCTGAAGGAACCATAATCAGAAATAAGTCACGTCTGGTGGCTAAGGGTTATAGACAGGAAGAGGGTATTGACTTTGAAGAATCATTCGCTCCGGTTGCTCGTCTTGAGGCTGTTCGGATTTTTCTGGAGTTTGCGACTCACATGAACATCACGGTCTGTTAATACAAATAAACCGTAAAAACGTTTATTAATATTTTGCGATCTCTTTGTGTTTTGTTGATAACAAATATAATGTTATCTTAAGTATAATTATAAGGATACATGTTATTTTTGTAAAGCATTTACATATAGCCATTTAAATACAAAAATGTAGTAATTAAGCATTTGTTGTAATAGTTTATTAGGATGGGTAAAAACCATAACCCATGGACCATAACCCATGGATCTTAACCCATACCCAAGTTGGCTAGATACAATGTATACTTAGATACATTGAATCTAAAGAAAACCCATGGACCAACCCATAACCAAAAAACCCATGGGCAAAGAGGAGCGTTCCACGGATCCCTAGGATTACACTAGACGGATCCCAAGTGGAAGGGATCCGTGGGATCCGGGGAACAGTGGAAGATTTTGCCTATAAATAGAGAGCCATTTCTTCATTCTAACTCACCCCTCTTCTTACTAAATCTCTCAAACACTCTCATTCTCTTCTAACATATAGATCACTTGATCTAGAGAGTTGTTATTCTTTCTTTCTATTGTGATCCTCATATAGGTCCTTCTCTAAGGCGAGATCACGAGCATTCTACAAGTCATCCAAGCAAGGGGTCCTTGATTGATTTGTCACTCCGCAAGATTTCTGTAGCGAAGATCTTGTATTTGATATTTCACATACTTGTTGTGTAATAGTCGTGTTGGTTTGGTCCACCGTGCTACGGACTCGGTATTTAGCTTTGTACCGGAAAAAGTGTAAGCAACGTTGTGAAGGCTTCTCCGCCAAGTGAAGGAGTTTGTTGACATAGTGCTTGAACTCTCGAGTAGGTGACTCGTGGAGTGGAGTAGGGCAAGGAAGGTGTCCTTGTAGCCGAACCACTATACATCGGTTGTGTCTTTTCTTTCCCTTCGCTTTACTTTATTTACTTGCTTTATCATTAGATCTATACTTTCTCTACATCCATAAGATCTCACATATTAACGAATCTAATTTTTTTTGAAACTAACGTAAAATCGGCAAAACTATTCAACCCCCCCCCCCTTCTAGTTTTCCACAATTGGCATCAAGAGCTAAGTTTATAAAAGTTTTAAAATAAAATTGTATTTTAAAAACTTTTCGATCACTATGGGTTCTGAAAATTATAAGGAAGGGCAATCTATGCAACGACTACCACTACTTGAAACTAACGGTTTTATATATTGGAAAAATAGATTCGAAACATATGTGAAATCTAAAGATATTGATCTTTGGTACATTATTGTTGAAGGAGATTTTGAGGCTACCTCAAAAGATGATAAAGGAAGTTTAGTTAACATACCTCATGATAAACTAAGTGATGATTTAGAGAAAAAGCTTTCTAAGAATAGTGAAGCAAAAATGGTTTTTATATAATGCTTTACCCAAAAAGGAATTTGAAAGAATTTCTATTCTTAAAACCTATAAAGAAATTTAGAATTCTTTAGTTGAAACTCATCAAGGAAACCAACAAGTTAAAAATAATAAAATTGATTTATTTGTTCAACAATATGAACAATTTTCAATATCGGATGAGGAAACTATAGATCATTCATTTGCTAACTTTAATACTATTATTACATCTTTACAAGCACTTGATGAATCTTTTTCTAGCCGTAACCATGTTAGGAGATATCTAAGAGCACTTCCATCGAAGTAGAGATCCAAGGTGACGGCGATCGAAGATTCAAAAGATTTGACAATCCTCACTCTCGATGAACTCATAGGCAACCTAAAAGTCTACGAGCTTGTCCTCGCTAAAGACTCCGAAGCCTCAAAGGTGAAAGAGAAACACAAATCTCTTGCCCTTAAAGCCAAAAAGGCTTCAAGCGATGAAGGGAACTCCTCTTCAAGTAGTGACGACGAGGAGTACGCCATGGCGGTAAGGGGCTTTAAAAAGTTCTTTAGAAGAAAGGGAAGATACGTCAAACAACTGTATGACGATAAGAAAGGCTTTCGGAAAAGCAAAGAGGACGAGAAGTCAAAAGATGATCGTACTTGCTTTAAATGTTGGGACCCAAACCACTTTATTAGTAAGTGTCCCAAACGGGATGATCAAAAGGCGTTCGTGAGCGGCACGTGGGGAATGAGCGACGAGGAGGACAAAGAAATTTGTCTCATGGCAAATGACGAGGTATGTCAAGAATACTATAGTAGCTCATCACTTGATGACGACTCATTGCATAATGAATATGATAAACTATGCAATATTAGCTTAAAACTAGTTAACAAAAACAAGCTTTTAAAGAGTCAAAACCAACGTTTAGACAAAGAAGTCATAGAACTAAAAGAAAAACTAAAACGTTTAGAAAAGGGTAAAATAGCAAGTGGTGAATGTGAACTTTGCGTTCAACTTCAAACACTAGTTGATCATCTAGATTCTAAAATTGCTAGAATGAGTACGAACACTTTAGATACGATATTAGATGGTGTTAAAACCGGCAACAACCAAAAAGGTTTAGGTGTTCAACAACTTGATCCATCAACTAGTGAAAATAAAGAAACAAAATTTGTTAGGGCACTAGAAAAACCAGCCACTATTGTGGCGGATCCCACGGATCCCATCAAAAGGGAACCGGCTAGTGATAAATCAGGGATCCGTGGATCTGCTGTAGCAAACAGTAGTAATAACGTAGCTTCTTCATCTAGAACTGAGTTTGTTATAGTTAATAGGAAGAAACCAACTCATGTCACCACTAGACAACCACCTCCAAAATATAATCCTACTTTTTCCAGAAACAAAGCTCCATCTTTTTCAAAACCTAATTAATTTAGGAGACCTAATAACGTTTACCCGAAAAGTAACCATCAAATGGGATGGAATCCAAATATGCAAAACGGTTTTCCTTTTCAAAACTTTGCTCCATGGAATGCATACTCATCTTATCCATACATGTCTAACATTAATGGAATGTTTAACACTAATGGACCCATGAACAAATGGGGACCAAAATTTTGAGTTTATTATTGTTTTAGGTGTGCTTAAAGGTCGACCTAGAACCCGATGAATGGGTCAAGGATAGCGGGTGCACGAGGCACATGACCGGCAATAGGGATCTATTCTCCACATATGAATCCGTAAATGGAGGTAATGTGGTGTTTGGAAATAGCAAAAGTAGAATCATCGGTAAAGGTACGATTTCTAACAAATCTCTAACCATTAACGATGTGTGTCACGTAAAAAACCTAAACTTTAACCTCTTAAGTATAGGACAAATATGTGATAAAAAGTGCAATGTACTTTTTACCGAAACCGGTAGTAAGATACTAAAAAATGGCATAACCAAAGGAAGAGGAATTAGGAAACATGGAGTCTATGTCATTAAAATCGGTAATGAACCTAAAGACAAACTATGTCTTACCTTTATGGATGATACTTCGACCTTATGGCATCGAAGATTGGGTCACGCCAACATGCAACTTCTTTAATCGCTATCATCCAAAGATCTAGTAAGAGATCTACCTAAGTTGAAATATGAACATCACTTTTGTGATGCTTGTAATGTAGGAAAACAAGCTCATTCTAGTCATAAAGCTAAAAACATGGTGTCTACAACTAGGTGTCTAGAATTACTACATATGGATTTATTTGATCCATCCGCTATCCAAAGTTATGGAGGCAACTACTATACTTTGGTCATAGTGGATGACTATTCTAGGTATACATGGACAAAAATTTTAAAGAACAAAACGGAAACCTTTAATTATTTTGAAATATTAAGCAAAAAGATCCAAAGACAACTAGGAAGTCCCATAGTGTCTATTAGGACGGATCATGGTAGGGAATTCGATAATGAAGTGCAATTCGGAGCTTTTTGTGACGCTAATGGTATTACTCACAACTTCTGGGCTCCACGCACTCCACAATCGAATGGGGTAGTAGAAAGAAAGAATAGAACCCTACAAGAAATGAGTCGAACCATGCTTAATGAACAATCCATACCTCAAAAGTTTTGGTGTAATGCCGTTGATACTTCAACGTACATACTCAATCGAGTCTTAATTAGACCAATCTTAGGTAAAACTCCATATGAGTTACTCCGAGGCAAAAAGCCTACGTTAAATCACTTTAGAGTCTTTGGAAGCAAATGTTTTATTCTTAACACTAAAGATTACCTTACAAAATTTGATCCTAAATCAACCGAAGGTATCTTTCTAGGTTACTCGCCAAATAGCAAAGCTTACGTCATATTAAACAAAGAAACAATGAAGGTAGAAGAGTCATTAAATATAAAATTTGATGAAAGTCCACCCAAACCCTCTCCACCTCTTGTCGATGACGAGATTATAGAAAGTGAAGCTATAGTAATAAAGAAAAAGATAAATGAAGAAGAAGAACCTCTAAGTGATGAAATAATAAACATTAAAGAGTCCAAAGATCACAAGCTAAATGAACGAACATTAAGGTCTCAAGTTCAAAACCAAAGTAGCTTGTTTTGTTTCGTTTCAACCTTAGAACCTAAGAATACACAAGAAGCCATAAAAGATGAGAGTTGGGTAATGGCTATGCAAGAAGAACTAAATCAATTTGTTTCTAATGATGTTTGGACACTTGTCCCTCCACCTAGTAATCAAACCATAATAGGAACAAAATGGGTTTATAAAAACAAATTAGATGCAAACGGAGTAGTGTCTAGGAACAAGGCTAGACTCATTGCTCAAGGGTATAACCAACAAGAGGGAATAGACTTTGATTAGACCTACGCCCCCGTGGCTAGATTAGTCTATAAGAATACTTCTTGCGTATGCTTGTGCTAATGATCTAAAGCTTTATCGAATGGATGTCAAAAGCGTTTTTCTAAATGGTTTCATTAATGAAGAAGTATATGTAGCTCAACCTCCAGGCTTCATCGATTTTGAAAAACCCAAACATGTATATAAATTAAATAAAGCCCTTTACGGTCTTAAACAAGCTCCAAAAGCTTGGTATGATAGACTCAAGTCATTTTTAATAAAACACAACTATACCATGGGGTTAGTTGACAACACACTTTTTACTAAGAAAAGAGAGTCACATATAATCATAGTGCAAATATATGTAGATGATATTATATTCGGATCCACTTATCAAGACATGTGTGATGATTTCTCTAAAATCATGCATGACGAGTTCGAGATGAGTATGATGGGAGAACTTAGTTTCTTTCTTGGTCTACAAATTAAACAGGTAGAAGATGGTATCTTCTTTAATCAATCTAAATACATAAAGGAGATGTTAAAGAAATTCGGTCTAGAAGAGTCGAAACCAATTAGAACACCAATGTCATCCGACACCAAACTCAAAAAAGATGAAGACGGCGAATCCGTAGATAATACTAAATATCGTGGCATGATAGGTAGTCTTCTCTACCTCATGGCAAGTAGGCCGGATATCATGTTTAGTGTTTGCTTATGTGCTAGGTTTCAAGAAGACCCTAAAATATCACACCTAGAAGCCGTAAAAAGGATATTTAGATATATTAAGGGTACAACACAATTAGGATTATGGTATCCTAAGGGTACGGGAGTAGAAACAATTGTATATGCAGATTCTGACCATGCAGGTGATTACGTTTATAGAAAAAGTACAAGTGGGGTGTGTACTTTCATGAGATGTTGTTTAACGTCTTGTTTTTCTAAGAAACAAACGGCACTAGCTATGTCAACAACCGAAGCCGAGTACGTCTCCGCCGACAAAGCATGCCAACAAGAACTATGGATGAAACAAGCGTTAGTCGACTTCGACATTCATCTAAGCGACATAGCCATCTTATGTGACAACAAAGGTGCCATCGACTTAAGCAAGAATCCGGTATTGCATTCTCGCACAAAGCATATAGAGATTCGTCATCACTTCTTAAGAGACAATGTTCAAAAGGGGAACATCTCTATTGAGAAGGTAGCCTCCGAAGACAACATAGCCGACGTCCTCACCAAACCGTTGAAGTAGGAATAATTCAACCTACTTCGTCTTGCTCTTGGTCTAATGGAACAAACGTCGTAACTTATTTGACTCTACAAGGTATGTAAACACTAGCCTTCTTCTTTCTGAGTCTAGGATCTCTATTTTACGCATAACTCACAAACAATACGGGAATTTTCAAAACCCAAGATAAGTTTTCCACTTATAGCTTTCTTATTTTTTTTCAAACACATACACATTTTCAAAGAAAACCTCTTTTCAAAATGTTTTCTAAAAGGATGATACCTTCCCGTATCAATTTCACAAAAGCAATTTCTTACGTCTAGGACAAATCGTTTTTTCATTATTAATACAAAGTAAAAACATGTTTTCATTGCATCTCATGTCTTTTGAATGCTAAAGGGGACACATAACTAATATGTGTTTTCGGGTATATTCATTTAAGCAACGATGAATTAGGAGCATTGATAACACTAAATTACGTACTTATGTACTAAATATGTGTTTTCGGGTTATCTCAATAGGATACTTTTTCTACTTCTAGTTCATTTTCTATTTCTTTTTAGGGGTCGAGATAACCGCAACTCCAAATAGTTTGCATATAGGCACACACTAGGCAAAAATGTTTCCAAAAGGAAAATTTTGTGCTGCCTGAATCACCAGACCCACGGATCCCAGCCTTCATGCTGGACAGATCCCTCAAGGGAAGGATCCGTGGGATCCGTGAGACAGAAGCTGTTTTTACCTTCTATTTTTCTCACTTTGGATGAAAAATTCACATTTGTTTTAGTTTTGGAGTATGCTCTTTAATGCTTATGTTCTCATGATCATATGCCTTAAATTCATATCTAATCATTAGATTTTAATCCACATTTTGGTCAAGCATTCATTACAATGCATTGTTTTTCTATATATAGAACTCCCAAAATGCTTGCATACTCACCCCATCCTCAAAAACATACAACACCATGTCACTCACAAACTCTTACAACTTAGATGAATCACCTAGTACAAACAATCATCTTCATGATACCCAAACCTTTGTACTTCCACCATCCAAAATACCACAATCAAACTCTAGGATATCCGCACGGATTAGTATCCGACCTTGTTGCTTAGTAAAACCATCATCTAATAGCTCATCACCATCAAATAACTCACCACAAGATGCTTCCATCATAGCACCTCCCTCATCACCAACAAGTACACCAACTTCATCACCACCTAAAGTCACTTTTTTGGAACTCCTTAAGACTCCAACAAGATCTAAACAACTTAAACAAAAAGAAATAGTCTTTTCAACACCCCCACATCTTCAAATACTATTTTTCAAGATCTTGAAACATCACCACCATTAGCTCCCATCACATTACAAGAATATCTAGGTTCTTTTCCACCACCACTTACAAACATTCCGGATGTTGATCCATATTTTCCTATTTTTCCACCACATCTTCCGCATAACTCAAATCAAAACAACCCGGAAAACTTCCGCACTCACTAACCACATCATTTACATTGTGAACATTGCCAATCCACTAGAGAAATCGCAATAGAAGTTAAGGAAGAAACGCGTTTCATACTCAACCTCATCCTTGATCGCATCAATACCATCACTCATCAAAACCTCCATCCATAACCTTATGCAAGCATGGAAGGAATCACTACTACTATTTTCTATTTTTAGTACTTTTTTCTTTTGAAGTCATTTTCAAGAACATGTCTTGTTCTTATTTTTACATGCTTGTAAGTGGCATAAATACCACTACAATTTGTTGTTTTATTACAAGGCCTTGTTTACATACCTTGGCTCCCAATCTTGATTCTCGGCAATCACAAGATTATTTAAGCATGTTACTAACCTTTCTTTTTGTATGATTTTTATTTTTCTTCACTTGACGCCCCAAACAAGGGGGAGCTACCGTCAAGGGGGAGTTAGCGATACGTGGACTACTTTTTCCACACTTTTATGTTTATTTCTTCCAAGGGTTTACTTTTTGTTTCGACAAAAAGGGGGAGAAAAATTAAAACTTAGGGGCTTTCAAAACTTACATCTATTCTTAAGTTTTACTCATCATAACATTATGTTTTGTCATCAACAAAAAGGGGGAGATTGTTAATACAAATAAACCGTAAAAACGTTTATTAATATTTTGCGATCTCTTTGTGTTTTGTTGATAACAAATATAATGTTATCTTAAGTATAATTATAAGGATATATGTTATTTTTGTAAAGCATTTACATATAGCCATTTAAATACAAAAATATAGTAATTAAGCATTTGTTTTAATAGTTTATTAGGATAGGTAAAAACCATAACCCATGGACCATAACCCATGGATCTTAACCCATACCAAAGTTGGCTAGATACAATGTATACTTAGATACATTGAATCTAAAGAAAACCCATGGACCAACCCATAACCCATGACCCATAACCAAAAAACCCATGGGCAAAGAGGAGCGTTCCACGGATCCCTAGGATTACACTAGACGGATCCCAAGTGGAAGGGATCCGGGGAACAGTGGAAGATTTTGCCTATAAATAGAGAGCCATTTCTTCATTTAACTCACCCCTCTTCTTACTAAATCTCTCAAACACTCTCATTCTCTTCTAACATATAGATCACTTGATCTAGAAAGTTGTTCTTCTTTCTTTCTATTGTGATCCTCGTATAGGTCCTTCTCTAAGGCGAGATCACGAGCATTCTACAAGTCATCCAAGAAAGGGGTCCTTGATTGATTTTTCACTCCGCAAGATTTCTATAGCGAAGATCTTGTATTTGATATTTCACATACTTGTTGTGTAATAGTCGTGTTGGTTTGGTCCACCGTGCTACGGACTCGGTATTTAGCTTTGTACCGGAAAAAGATAAGCAACGTTATGAAGGCTTCTCCGCCAAGTGAAGGAGTTTGTTGACATAGTGCTTGAACTCTCGAGTAGGTGACTCGGGGAGTGGATTAGGGCAAGGAAGGTGTCCTTGTAGCCGAACCACTATACATCGGTTGTGTCTTTTCTTTCCCTTCGCTTTACTTTATTTACTTGCTTTATCATTAAATCTATACTTTCTCTACATCCATAAGATCTCACATATTAACGAATCTAAAAGTTTTTGAAACTAACGTAAAATCGGCAAAACTATTCAACCCCCCTTCTAGTTTTCCAAACGGTCTTTCAGATGGATGTCAAAACTGCTTTTCTCAATGGACAACTGAAAGAAACGGTCTATGTTAGCCATCCAGAAGGATTCGTTGATCCAGAGTTTCCTAATCATGTCTACAAACTGAAGAAGGCTCTCTACGGTCTCAAACAAGCCCATCGGGCGTGGTATGATAAGTTATCATACTTTCTTATCGCCAATAATTTCGTAAAAGGTTCGGTCGACCCTACACTTTTCATACAATATCACGGGGCACGCATTTTAATTGTTCAAATTTATGTGGATGACATCATTTTTGGGTCAACACATCTAAAGTACTCAAACGCTTTTTCAAAACTAATGAAAAAACATTTTGAAATGTCCATGATGGGTGAACTTACGTTCTTTCTAGGACTACAAGTTCATCAATCACCCCGTGGTATTTTTCTAAGTCAGTCCAAATATGCCCTTGAAATTTTAAACAAACATGGAATTACAAGTTGTGATACCTATGCCACACCTATGGCACATACCAAGAAACTGTACGCTGATTTGCATGGGAAATTGGTTGACCCTACCAAATACCGTAGTATCATTGGGTCTCTCATGTATCTAACAACCAGTAGACCTCACATTGTATTTTCAGTATATCTTTGCTCCCGTTATCAGTCAAGACCAACTGAAACCCACCTCTCAGAGGCTAAAAGAATCCTCCGATACATAAAGGGAACCATTAAATTGGGGATCTGGTATCCGAAGGATTCTAGTTTTGAACTAACAGCTTTTTCAGATGCTGATCACGCAGGTTGCTTAGATTCTCGAAAAAGTACTTCAGGAGCTCTACAATTTCTTGGTGATAAACTGGTGTCATGGCAATCGAAGAAGCAGGATTGTACATCGCTGTCCTCAACTGAAGCAGAATATGTAGCCATGTCGGCGTGTTGTGCTCAAGTCATTTGGATGAGAACACAACTCAAAGACTATGGTTACGTATTTGACAGAATCCCGATGTACTGCGACAATCGGAGTGCTATTGCGATCTCGTGCAACTCTGTTCAACATTCGAAATCAAAGCACATCGATCTTCGATATCATTTCATCAAAGAGCACGTGGAAAAGGGTACCGTTGAATTATACTTTGTGGGTACTGAATACCAACTGGCAGATCTTCTCACCAAAGCCTTAGCTCCTGCTAGGTTTAATGAGTTGGTCCACCGGATTGGTATGCGGTGTTTGAATCCAGCAGAACTGGATGAACTTTTAAAACATTCTTAAAACCAGTCAAACACCAAAACCTCTTTTGTAAATATTTTCAAAAACAAAATACAAAATTATAAAATCTGATAAAACAACAAAAATATTATTCTTTCTATATTTGTTTTAAACATGGCATGTTCAAATCTTCCGTCAACACTTTAATCTTTCAAAATTCAGTATTTTCTCAGTCAAGTGTTGAGGGGGAGAAAGTAAATATTTTTCGGTTTCATAAAACCTTGTACATGCATGTTACCTCATCCCGGTTGTTTCTTTATTAATGGTGGTCACATTTCTGGTTTACTGACACTCCCCGTACTCAAATTTATAAAATTTCATTATTTCTTAAGTTGAGGGGGAGTGTCGTCAAGTTTATTTTCTAAATATCATGTTTTTTGTGTAACCAAAATGGAAGTTATGGGAGTTGGATGAAAAAGGTTAAGGTGGAGGGACTAAAGGTGTCAAAAGTTCAAACTATTTTAAACAAAAACACTTCCACCAACTACTCTTACACATTCATTACTTACATTTAATATCTCAACAACCTCAGCCTACGCCTAGCATACAATCTTTATATCCGTTGTTTTTATCATCAAACTGTAAGTGTTTTATGATTCATTGAGTGTTTCTAAACATTGGTTTTGAATTTTAAACAAATCCAACGGTTGGATAATCTGTTTTGAATGATTTCATGTTCTACGCATAAGCGCAAGAACACAAGATCAAAATGAAACGTTTATGATGTTTATTTTTGAGTCATAATGCTTAAAAACATGTTTTCTAAACACTTCCAACCTTGAAATCCACCCAGAAAATGTTTTTGAATCACAATCAAGTTTTAGGGTTTATGCGTGGAATTGGGTATTTTCAATTGTGAGTGTATTTGGACTATCATGTGGTCTCATGATGTTGTATGCATGATAAATTAACCTAAACATTGCTTGAATCTTACCCAGAATCACCAATTATGTGAAAATTGAAAATTAGGGTTTATGTTCATAGCATTTGGGTATTTTTAATCTGCTTAGGTTTTGATGTTAAAACTTGGATAAAACAACTCATAAGGCTTCTTAGATATCCCAGAAAAAGTTTGGTGTCAATCCTTTGGCTAGAATCCTTACTCGTAATTCTTGATAACTAGGGTTTAAGCTTTACGCGTATGAGTGTTCTACACGTAAACTGTTTTAATTGAGATTTCATGAATAGAACTGAAAAGGATTAAATGTATGTGTTAATATTGGTGTTATGATGAACTTATTTCAGGTTATTACGAGTGAAAAATTCAGAATCAAGGTTAATTTGAACATCTACGCATAAGGATCACCTTACGCGTAGAATGTTATGCGTAAGAGAAATCTTACGCGTAACCTTTACGCGTAAGGTTCTACAAAGGGGACTACGCGTATCCTGTGAAGGATATGCGTAAACAGTAACCTTTACGCATAAGGATCACTCTTACGAGTAAGCCTTACGCGTAAGGTTCCATATACGCCTACGCGTAAGCTTTATGCTTAAGGCCATCTTTTCCTACGCGTAACATTTCTTACGCGTAAGTCAAGAACCTACGCATAAGCTTATGTTTACGCGTATAACCACTCCTGTTTACGCATAAGCTTGCAACACCTACGCCTTAGCCTTGTGTTAACCAAAATTGTGAATTGTTACGCGTGCAAACTTGTAAATAAATAAATCATAACGTCACGATACCAAAATGTCACCAATAAGCTTAATTGTTTAATAAGTTGTGAAAATAAGTGAAAACTTGGACTTTAAAATTCAAAGTTAATCTACTCACGAAACTTATCACGACGTCTTTGGACTATTGGACTAACAAGTGACATTGGACTCGTAACAATCATTGACATATCACATTCAATAAATAGACAATAAAATCAACTGTTGACTAACGTAATGTCTTTCGATATGTTGGTTCTTTTGGCTAAATATCTTTCAGATCACGACATGGACGTTCAAATGCAAAATGTGGATGCACCAAATGTTCTCACTGTTGAAGATATCTTCCCTAATGGTTACCCAATGAAGATCGGAAAGAACAACCTCAAAGTTGATTTTGATAACTTCTCTTGTTCTGAGTCTTCATGTCAGATCGCAGTGGATATTCTGAAGAGTCACCCTTATCAGAACATGCTCACAAACTCTGCTACTGTACCGGAGATCTACATTCACCAGTTCTGGCATACAATGCAAAAGATCAAAGGTCAAAATGCTGTGACTGTGACCCTTAACAACAAACAAGTCACCATCACACCAGCAGATTTGAGGGCTATTCTTCTTATTCCTGTCATCGAACCTACTGAATACAATGCCACTCCAACTGAAGAGGCCGTTCTCCAATTCATGGTCGACATCGGCTATGATGAAGCTACCGGGGTAATCACAAAGCACTCATCTATTGATCTCAAGAACATTCCCCAGCCATGGAGAACCCTCTACATAATGATTGCCAAATCCATTTCCGGACGTGATAGTGGTCATGAGCATCAAAGCTCATGGAACTACAAATATTTTGGGCTTTGGTCAACATGAAAGACATAGAAGTTGAAGCTCTGATATGGGACGACATGATGACTTACCTTAAAAAGCTTGGCACCAAGATCCCATATATCAGATATACCAAACTGTTGATCCAAAGAGCTCTAGGGTATAATCCTGATATTCCCTTGAGACTTGATGACCCCAAACAACACTCCGTGTTGTATGAGCCCACACTCACTGTCAGATTTAAGGACTCAACAACAAAGAAACAAGGAGCAGTGTTGCCAGATCATCTTCTTACTGATGCTATCAAAGAACTTTATTCATACAAACGATATCTGGTAGCAGTTGAAGCTGGCAAAGTAGGTTTCCTTGATGAAAAGTCCTCCGGTACACCTACTAGGAAAACCAGGAGAGGCAGTGCAGGAAGTATCTCGAGCACTGAGAGTACGAGAAAGTATCCTAAGAGGTCTCATGTTCTCAAAAGGAAAGTTCCATCAAAGGAGGCAATCCCCATTCCCAAACCTGAACCGCAACTAAAACCAATGGATGAAGACTCCGAGGATACTGAAACGGACGAAGAGATCATCTACTCTGAAACTCCAACCGATGACACTCAAACAGTAGCAAAACCTCCCAGTCCAAAAGCTGATAAAGGTAAAGGTAAAACTCCAGTTGCTGAGCCAGAAGAAGAGGAGAGCTCGGATGAAGAACAACTGGATAAAGACTACAGGAAAAAGGTGAAGAATATCAGACTCCAACACGTTGCCAAAGAGTTCGTAAAGGAACAAACTCGTGGCCCCGGAGGGTCAAGTGGTGGTGCACTATCTTCACCAGTTCTTGATGCGGTTAATCAACTCGATAAGGGAACTGGTACCACCACCCATGATCAACAACAACGGCGACTGGAGGACACTATCACCTATGAATTTGAGGAACCAGAAAAGGAAGAGTCGGAGAAGATTTCTGATAAAGATGCTGAGGTTGCAGCTAAAGAAAAAGCAGATAAAGAAGCTCAAGCTCAAGCAGATGAAGAAGCCAGGCTTAAGGCTGAAGAAATGGCTAAGTCTGGAAAAGATGACGAAGTTGATTATGATGACTTTCTTCTAGACAGCCCAACACGTTCTAAGGAACAAACTTCTGAGCCACCAAAAGACCCTGAGTCTCCTCATGTCTCATCATCATCAGACTCGTCTTCTCACTCTTCACCTCCACCATCTAAAGGCACAACTAGATCCACATCCAAGTCAGTGAAGAAACCAACCGACTCTTGGATATCCCGGGCTAAGACAAAGATTTTCAATGCTGTCAAGCAAGTTAGGAAGAAAGACACGACCAACAAAAAGCTGAATCAACTCGCTGACAGAATCAACTTTCTTCAAAACGGGATAAACGAGTTGTTGAAAGAAAGGGAGCATATCCAGAAGTTTATCAAAGGAGATTTCCAAAAGGAAATGGAGAAGACGGCAAGAGAATATACTCACAAGTTTCTTCTCGACACTGTCCCTGGTGTGACAAGGGAGGTATTTTCCAGACAACTTACTCCAAATATCGTCGCATTGGTTAAACATACAATGGCCAAAGAACGTGATCTCAGCAAGCATATTCTAAACCAAAGTGATTCTAATTAACCAGGGTAATCATTTAGGGCCATTTTACATGCCAATCCTTAACTTATTAAGAGCTAACCAAGCGCTAATACTTTTGTATTATTACGATGTCAAACACAATAAGCAGATCCAAGTAGTGAAACTGTTTGTACAACTTCCAGTAAGCAGATTCTAAACTTATTGTCAATGGACCGATTTGGGTTATTTTATCTCTAACGGGTCGGATATGTAAAAGAATAAAAATTGGCCCAACAAAGATAACGTGTCAAAATATGAAAACTATAAACTAAAACATCAAGCCTAAGTTTTGTCCCTTCAGGTTGGCTAATGTAAGTTTTACTTTTATCTTTTGTAATCAGTTGCCTTCGGTATGTGTTATAAATGTATATTTACATTATTCCTACAATCCTGCATAAAGTCTTGACCGGACTTTGTCCCTTAACTACTAAATAGACTTCCATAAGTCTACTTGGTAATCTCCTAATTAATCTAGTGTACAAGTCATACGAGTGCTCTCTTTCTGTCTATTTGATGAATATTTCCGCATCTCCCACGTTTTAGGAGAAGAAATGTATGCCGTTTAAAACATTCTTACTTGTCTATTTGTATTATCAACAGAATTAACAGAGTGTATAAGTACATCTCTTTGTGCACAACTCTATTTGTATTATATAATACGAGTGCACAACACGCATGAATAATGAATAATAAAATTTTATAGAACCTACTTCCCGTATCAATTCTTCTTGCAGTTTGGGCAGGAATGAGAAACGAGGTGCTGTTTGTTTAAGTGTTGATGTTTATTTAAGTGTAAATCTAATTAAAAATATATTTAAGTGTAAATTTAAATGTAAATATTAACTTATTTAAGTGTAAATTTAATTTTATCAAAGTTATTTAGATAAAAGAAAAAAGCACATAATATAACAAAGTCTTACGAATAATTAGTATGTCTTAAATTGTCGGTGTATTTAATAATCAGTATGTCCTAAATTGTCAGTGTATTTAATAATCAGTATTTATCAAAGTTATTGATTTGTCATCTTTTTTAGGCATAATTTCATGTATATCCTTGTAAATTTCAAAAATTACATATATATCATTTTTACCAGTTTTTGATGCATAAAGTATAATGCTTTTAATGCATGAAAAGGGTATATATGTAATTTTTGAGTTTTGCAAGGATATATATGTAAATGCCAATTTTTTTTTAATTGAACAAGTTTAAATGTACTTGTTTTGATTTGAAATTTTCGTAATATTTCATATTGGAAAAGATACATGATCACCAACTCGTAAAATTCATAATTTAATGACCACCGTTTTTTGTCTCAATATTTTATAAATCAGTGACCACTAACCTTGGTCTCTAATTTGAAAATCTAGTGACCACTAATATTTGGTCTTTAAAATTCAGGGGTTAGGGTTAAAGTTTAGGGGTTAGGGTTTATGTGACCACCGTTTTTCGTCTCAATATTTTATAAATCAGTGACCACCAATCTTTGTCTCTAATTTGAAAACCTAGTGACCACTGATATTTGGTCTTTAAAATTTAGGGGTTAGGGTTTATGTGACCACTGTTTTTTCGTCTCAATATTTTATAAATCAGTGACCACCAACCTTGGTCTCTAATTTGGAAATCTTGTGACTAATAATATTTGGTCTTTAAATTTCGGGGTTAAGGTTAAAGTTTAGGGGTTAGGGTTTATGTGACCACTGTTTTTCGTCTCAATATTTCATAAATCAGTGACCACCTACCTTGGTCTTTAACTTAGAAACCCAGTGACCACTACTTTTTGTCTTTAAACTTAAAATACCTTTTTCGATAGTGACCACCACTTTTGGTAACTTGCTATTTCACTAAAAAATGGTAGATTTACGGTTTTAGGGACTATGTGACCATTATTTGTCGTCACTAATACTTGTCGTTGTGACAAGTTAGTGACCACATTTTGTAACGGTCACTAATTATGTCGCAATGACGAAAATGCAGTGACGACAATTATATTGGTGACTAAACTATGATAATAGAGACCAAAGCATGAGTGGTCACAAAATAATTGGTCACTAAAGGCACTTTTTCTTGTAGTGATTGGATATACAAGACCATACTGAAACTGATTTGCCCCAAAAGACCGGACAGAATGTGTTTGTTCCGGTCCGGTTTGCCGATATGATCTGGTCCCACAAAGAATAATGGCCGGTAAGACCGTATTAAACACACCAAAGACCGAATATGAAGAAAAAGGTGCACCGAAGATTAAACCGGGCTATTCCTCAGTTCGGTTCAGTTCACGGTCTATTATGGTCAACCCTATACGAAGGAAGGTGTAGTTTGAGAAACAATATAGAATAATACGAATAGGTCTAAATAATAATATAAGCTAATAAATTTGAGGGTAGATTACCTAATTGCTTATATTTAAATCTAATGATGCACAAGAAATAATTTTGTAAGGAAATTTACTAGCATTCGCCAACTTGCAAACTATAATTAACATTTGCAACTTGCAACTATTATCACCATTTTCCAACTTGCCAATTACTATAATAAACTTTTGTTCTTTTATGATATCTTTTATTTCTTAAAATACATCCTTAAGCCTGTTAAGTTTAATGATTATAAGTAGTTCCCAAACTCATCAAAAGTTATATTTTGACATCCATGTATACAAAAACACTCTTTGGTTTTGCTAGTAATATGAAAATATTATTAAACCAATTAATGATACTTCTCATAGCAGTAGCGAAGCGCGATACTTGCTTACTCGTTTATCAACATTATAAGAATGTATAAATGTCTAAAGAAGGATGTCTATATTGATATTGACATTAAGATAAGATATATTTTCTTTCTCTCTTTTTCTTTGATCTCGAGATATAATTTAGATAGCTTTGCTAAGATATTTCTTTTATCGTCACAGATATGTCGATCTAGGAGTTTCCATTATATTTCTATTATTAATTACAAATTTTTGACTTGATTAGCTATAGCTAAGAATTATTACGATATTTCTTTCTTGAAAAAGTGATGGAAATTTCGTATAGTGAATTATTGGTGTAGGAATTGAATGTTAAAAAATGGTCCTAATCAAAAGAGAAGGAAATTTCCATTATAAGATTCATCCGAATACCATTTCAGCTTTATATGATTAAATTGAAGATTCTTATAAGAAGATATGACAAAGCAGAAGTTGGATGACCAGATGGTTTGTGAGGGTTAAGGGAATAACGGTCAATTTAATATGCATTTTGCTAAATTGTGCCTTATGAGCACATTTAAGGAGGATACCATAGTCTGAGTGTTATTTTTTGAATAGTTAGTGAGTGGTTGCGGAGCTTGATGTTGCGGACCACTCAGCGATTGTTGGTCATTCAGAGGATGGATCCAAGCTGTGAGACTCACTTTAACATATGCCCTTAAAACACAAGTTAAAGAAACCCATTTAATATATATGAATACTCATTCTTCCATTAGGAGAATATATTTAAAGCTCCCTATAATTAATTCATTTTGGAGGGTAACGCGTGCGACGACTAATGAAAGTTGACAATGTCGTTGCAACATGTACAAGTAAAATAAGATATTCACATCTTCTCTATATTAATATGCCATCCCACAACCTTTCATTTCTTATTTCTCAAAACACACAATCAGCCACCACCACCTTCGCTTCGACAGCCGACCACCACCACTTTATTCAGGTTTGGTTTGTTCATTTTTATTCAGTTATTCAAAGTTTATGTATTTTGTTTTGTGTATAATTGTGGTATTAATGTCTACGTCTGTATAATTAATATTTTAGTTTATTAGACGTTGGGTAATATATAAACACATCACTAAATTTTCAAAAAATGTGCGCCTATAACGACTTTGGATGACTCAACTTATATTTTCATATTTTCTGGGATATTGAACGCATGGTTTTTTGATAATAAAGTAACGTGCAAATCGTATGTTTACAAGTTTAGTGATCTGTACGTATATTTTATAAGTTTAGTGACTCTCAAAATGCCATGTTTCATAAGTTCAGTAACACAGATGAACAAAATGAAAGTTTGTTACCTTAAACACATTTTTCTGAAAAATTTAGTAACATATTTGTATATTAAACTATTAGACTTATGTAGATACTTTAGTTTTTAGTGACTAATTTCAGAGTCCGAAACTAATTCATCATATAAGATTAATTTATTAGAAGTTAATTTCGAAAAGTCTCCTAGATTGCTTTTAGAATGTTTTGTCTTATTTAAAATGTGAATTTAGATAACAGGTTTAGCATTTAAGTTTGGTTTGTTCATTTTTATACAATTATTTAGAGTTTATGTATTTTGTTTTTTGCATAATTGTGGTATTAATGTCTATGTGTGTATAATCATTTTTTAGTTTGTTAGACTTTTGTAGATACTTTAGGATTTTAGTGACTTATTTCGTCGTTCGAAGCTAGTTTATATTAGATTGAGATAATTGTTGTGTTTATTCATAATAGGGAAGGATACATATATAGGGAACAAACCCTAACCAAATATGCTTTGGGCCTTGGCCCATACAAACTGTAGTCTAACACTCCCTCGCAGTTCGAGCGGCGAAATCGCGAAAGCTCGAACTGGACATAAATAAAGAAACAACAATAAAACACATCACATGCTTTTTGTAACACAAATACCACTACATAGTTGCTTTTCAAAGATGCTTTTCATCACATGCTCTCCTGCTTTTGTCAAGCCAACCCACCATTTACTTTTACCCATAATAATAATAATATATCTCTTTCTTTTACATTTCACAAACACAGCCATCATCGGCTCCACAACCTCCTACACATACAAACAACCCCACGAGATGAAGGTAACAGAAGAAAAAGGAAATATAAACGTGGTGACTGGTTATCTTTGAACCAACGGTCGACCACTAAAAGGAAATAGGAAAAGAACAGGTGTTGATAGCAGTAGGGAGGGTAAGGGACGCTCTTGTTTGATCAGGTTTGTGATTCGGATATAAGTGGAGAGGAGGACACTGTTTGAAGAATCACAGATCTAAGAAAATAACATGTTATTTGAAAATGAAAATGACAGCGATTAATGTTTAAAGAGAGCCCTCCGAACCTCCGGCGTGTAGCCGGCGACCGGAGGCGGCGGCGGAAGGTTAAAGAGGCGGAAGGTTTAGGGTTCGGTATTATTAGGATCTTAACCCTCTGATACCATATTAGATTGAGATAATTGTTGTGTTTATTCATAATAGGGAAGGATACATATATAGGGAACAAACCCTAACCAAATATGCTTTGGGCCTTGGCCCATACAAACTGTAGTCTAACAGTTTATCCTATTGGAAGCCCGTTCGATATTAATTTATTAGAAGTAAATTTCGGAAAAGTCCCTTAGCCTGCTTTTAGAATATTTTGTCTTATTAAGGTTATGAATGTGAATAACTGATTTAGTATCTGAGAAATATTTGACAAAAATTCGAAGCATTTCTCCTTTACTCCACTAGTTACCAAATCATGCTAACTCATTTTGACCCGTCTTCTTGTCATCTAAACAATTATTTTGTATCTATATTTCAAACAAGATTGCTAATGCGTGAATCACTGTCATAACGACTAGAACTTCAATTTAAAAGAAATTTCAATTTAACAGGATCATTGAATGGCAATGGCATCTTCTTCAAATTCATACGCTCAAAAGAGCTTTAAGTATGATGTGTTCATAAGCTTCAGGGGTGAAGATGTTGGTTTTATGGACAATAAATTAATAGACGTGTGTTAGGATCGAACTCGAGACTATGGGATTGCACACTTTACGTATGAGAATTTAAAGTTAATAATTAAATATAAACGTTATATTTATTTATTTATTAAACAAAATAACTAACGGACGTTAAGTAATTAATGTAATGGATTAACGGTCGTTAAATGTTTATGGAAAAGGACTAAATTGCAAAAGTTGGGAAGGTTCCGGAATTCCTTTGGGGACTCCTATACCGATCGGCCAAGGGACAAAACAAGGAAAGAAAAACCAACTTGTTCACCAAGTTTGCTTGTGTATATATACAAGGCTAGGGGTTTTATTTTTCCATCTCTTGTGCTCATTAGCTAAACCCTAAAATTGTTTTGTGTGTGTTTTGTTCTTAAACCGATCGTACATCCCTTTAGGGTGTCGATCTTCAAACCTTTTCCACATCAAGTTATTTGTTTGATAAAAACTAGCATTACTTTAATTCGGTTTAGTACGTGTGTACAAGAACATAGTAATAACATACTTTTGTTATTATCTTGGATTGAATTACAAAACGGTAAGGGGTAATTCTTATAATCCTATAAACCCTAATTAAGGTTCATCATAATTGCTAGTTTGTGGATTTGATTCTTGTTCAGCTAGAATCAAGAAAGGTACGCATACTTTATTCTTTAGTAAATTAATTATTCATTATATGTTCCTATACGCTTCCGCACTTACTTTGATGTTTATTGTTTATATTTATGATTAGTCATGTTATATAATTCCAACAGTGGCATCACGAGTCATTGGTTTTAATGAGTAATTAATTACTAAACACGTAAAAAACGGATATTGTATTGTGTTTGATATGATTTATTCTAGGGTTTTGGTTATGATTATATAAACCCTAATTTTAGGGTTAAGGCTTTTGCCCTAATTTGGTTTTAAAAATCTATTATGGATCGAAAATTTTTTATGGGTGGAAACCCTAAATTTTGTAATCGATTTCCTTAAATTTTTTTTAGGGTTTATATTAATTGTTATGTTATCTATATCGAAACCTAGATTTAATATATTTGTTACGTGATAAATTCATGAATAAATTGTTATGTGACATGTAATTGTATGCGATCTTGTGACTTAATTAAATAATTGTTATGTTATATCCATGATGATACATGCATGTTTGTCATGGATAGTTGCTTGTATTATTATTTAATTGTTAAGATTGGATTAATTGTTAAGTTTTATACACATGTATATTTATGATAAATCTTGAATTGGGGAAAACTCCAATTATATACATTAATAAATCAATTATGTGCAATTTGGTATATCATTAATTATGGGTTTACGCAATCGATTCGTCGATGTATGTGGCTCACTTTCAATTGAGAGAGTGAAAGCCCTAATTAATATATACGTTAATTTAACCTAGACATTGATTATTAATAGGGTTTTATCGAATAAGTTGCATGTGGCTACTTGTTTACACGTATAAATTGTTTATTATGTGCGCATTGTTTTTTAGTAGTTTATTTTTATTGGTATTACTTGTTTGTTTATTATGTGCTTACGCTTTTAAGCAAAGGGTAATTTTGAATAGCAAAATAATACGGACTAAACAATGGTGAAATTTGATTTGTTTTGGAAGAGTTAAGTTTTCAATAGTTTAATTGATTGATGATTTTGGTACTATGGTTGAACGGCTCACCCATTCGAATGAACTATAAAGGGGTTATTTAAGAAGTGCGCACAGTCACACTGAAAGGATGTCTAAGGTTATGCTTTGCGCTTACCTGGTCATCTGCCTTCTCAGAATTCGAATGGAGCTACATAGTAAGCCATAAAATGTACAAACTCATCTTAAGGGCGAATTAGTTTTAATTCCATGCGCCACTTCGGTGGTAATTACCCGAAACACTAAGTGTTTACACTTATGCAAAAGTACGGTATAATGGATGATAATTAACACTAAATTCCTTGATTGGTGAACCCAATACCTCAATCAAAACTTTGATAATTTGATCTTTATGAATTGGTAATAAAAAGTTTTTATTAAAATTATGCTACAAGATGAATGCATGACATCTTTGTACATATTTGATTTGACCACATAAAATCAAAACTAGTACCCTTTTAAATTAAGGTATATGCCATCTAATTAAAAGGAACACTTGAAGTTGCAATTTAAGTCATGAGAGTACTTGGCTAGATTGTGATGGAGAGGTAAATCTCTATGTTAAGTGAGACCTTACATGGACATATTTGCAGTTCTTTAAGTTAGACACTTAAGTTGAGTAGGAAGTGAGACTTGGACTCAATGGCATAAGATGGGATGAAACATGTTTATATTTGCAATAGCGTTGGAAAATATAAATCCCATAATGATCTAGGAATTGGAAATTGTTTGCCAATTATTGTTCGACAGATTACCCTATTATGTGCTTTCGTTACTAGCAGATCAACTGATGTAATGGAACTACGATAATTTGGATCCTAGTTTTCGAGAAAATTCTATGGTTATATGAATATTACCTTGGGTATTTTATTTTCTTGAAAAGTTTAATTATCGAAAATACTAAAAATTGAATTTTGCTAATTCTTTAAATGTATTAATGCAACATTAAACCGTAAACGAAGGTTATTCCTGTATTGGTAAATTGATCTACACCTGTAAGGGTTTTTGGTAGAGTCAACTTTGCTAAAAGGATAAACCTAGTCCTCTTTATATAAGAAAGAGTGAGATTCAATCCTATTCCTTTTGATGAATGAAGAAAGGTATGATAGGACAATTAGAATTGTCTAAATTCTAAATACATAACTCGTAAGCAAATTTTAATAGTTAAGAAAATTGCATATTTCTGAGTTATTAAATTAGAAGCTAGACTAATTACTGTATAATTGGTAAAAGACAAACTAGCATATTTTATCTAGTTGTTGTGCATTGACCATTTAAAAGTACTACTTACAATTGTTGGAATAGTAGAACTATTAAAAAAAAAACCCCTAGCGACTCTCTCTTGGGCGATTTTTTAACCCTAACAACCCTAAATCGTTTTTTTCTTCAAATCTGCCTTTAACTCGTGATTCTATGCATCTATCTGTTATTGATTAACATCATTGTTAATTGGTTCTTGATTGGATTCATGTGTTTTGTCTCTCGTTTTAGTTAGGTTTTGGAGAATCGTTTATTTTGTTAGGGTTTTTTCAATCGTTTTTTCTAATCGCTGCTGGTAGATTATAATCACTAATCAAAGGTTTATTTATTTATCTATTGTGATTTAATTTGTTTGGATCATCTATCATGGAGGCTGGTTAGTACTGGTGTTGCGTTATTAAAACCCTAACGTTAAGTTAGGGTTTTCCTCCTTTTTTGTTCGTTATTTGGTTAATGCTGGTTACTGTTGGATTGGTACTTGTGTGGTTAGATTGTTTAGATTGTTAGTGGGGTTTTTAGAGAGATGGAGAAAGGTTTTCTTAACAATGATAGTTCATCGGTGAAGGCTGCAAAAACTGCATACAACTTGGCCGATCAAGTTGATGTGAGCATGGAAACGAATTCATATAATAGGGATGATATTCAGGCGTTGGAAGCTAGGTTACAACGTCTCACTGGTGAACATGGAATCGAGGGTGACACTGCTGGTCCTGATTCTGTTTGGGGTAATGTTAATCTGGAAAACATAAGTTATCGTGCTACGTTTGTGGGTGGGTTGAATGCTGCTGATGTTGCTTCTACTTCTGGTCTTAACGTGGTGAATGAGTCTACTTCTAACGTTATTGGTAGTGAAAATAACGAAGTGAGGTCATTTGCTAATGTATTAAACCCGGAACGAGTCTCTCGGAAAGTTAACTTTCGTCCCTTGGTGAATGAGACTCGCATTGAAAATCATGATACTGTGCTTCCAAAGGCTGCTATGGAGGGTGTATTCAACCGGTATGAAAATACACTTGTGGGTTTCTTTGTTGGCAAGAATGTTGCTTTTCATTTGGTTAAGAACTACGTCTCCAACACCTGGGGTAAGTTTGGTTTTCAGAAACTAATGAAGAATGATGATGGTGTTTTCCTCTTTAAATTTGATTCTAAAGAGGGTGTTGAGAATGTTCTTCAACGGGGCCCTTGGATTATTCGCAACTCTCCTCTCATTCTCACTAAATGGACTCCTGATGTGCTATTGTCTAAAAGTGAGGTAACTCGAGTTCCCGTTTGGATTAAATTGCATAATGTGCCATTACTTGCATATTCGGAAGATGGGTTGAGCTTAATTGCTACTCAAGTGGGTAAGCCGATTATGTTAGATGCTTTTACTAGTTCAATGTGTGTTGATTCATGGGGTCGTATTAGTTTTGCACGTGCTCTTGTGGAATTATCATCTGATTTCGAGCTTAAACATGTGGTGACTATGGCGATCCCTAATAAGGATGATAGTGGCTTCACTACGGCTAGTATAAAGGTGGAATATGAATGGAAGCCACCACACTGTACGGAATGTAAAGTGTTTGGGCATGAAAATGCCTGTTGTCCTAAGAGTATTAAGGAGAATAATGATGTTCCCCCCACCGCTAATGTGGATGAACCTGATCAGGGTTTTAAGGTGGTGCAGAATCGGAAAGCCAAACATAAAGGTACGAAGATGACTGGTGGTATTAATATGGGTAAGGGTCCTAGATTTGCACCTAGGAAGCAGGTATATGTTGCAAAGACGAAGACACCGGCTGCTGCTAGTGGTATTGCTAAAGATACACCAATTACTACGTCAAACTCTTTTGGGACTCTTGAGGTGGAAGATGACTCGGGCATCCCATGTATTGTTATTGATTCTTCTACTGAAACGGTGAAGACTGGACCTTTCTGGTACTACTAAGGAAGCGGTATTGGTGGCTCTGGGGAAGGACCTTGGTGAGGCGTCTAAGTATCCGGTGAATGGGACTTCTTCTGCTGCCAAGCTTGTGAGTGATTCAATGGGATCAATGGATGTTGGTTCTACTCCCATAGCTGAGAAAATTGGTAAGCTTGAAAAGCTAATTATTGATGGGAAAGCTACTCTTGTGGATGATGATGGTCAACCTATTCCGGCTACCTCTTCTATTAAGAGAGTCAACCCTTTTTCTAAAGTGGGAGAGATTGTGGTGTCTGATTCTGAAGATGAGGTTGTTGCTAACCCATTTGATGAGTCTGTTAATATTTTTGGTGGTGGACACGAGTTTGAAGATGAGTATGATGACTATGACTTCGACGACTATGCGAAACAGGTTCGTGATCTTCCGGGGAAGTTGGATTCCTTTAATGCCATGTATGGCACAAAGTTTCAACGTCCTAGGAAGTAATTTTTTGTTGTGTCATATGTTCATTTGAGCAGTGGTTTGTTTTCTTGTTTAGAGAATAGGAAGTGTCTTGTTATGTAAGCTTTATGCCTATGTAACGGGCTGAGATATGGGACTTCACTCATATCCATTGTACTTAAACGTTTATTTGGTTAATATATTTACCAGGGTGCAGGATTACTCCCCTTTACCCAAAAAAAAAAATTGCATGCCCAATTTTTCAAGTTAATAGCAATGATGGATAAATTCATCATCTACATAGTAGAATACATTCTTTTAAGTACATAAGTAATTGTTATGTATGGACTTTCTCAAAGGTGTATGGAAGTAAATAGAACACTATTTTCTTTCACTGGTTAATGAAACACTTACAATGTTGTCAAATCCAGTGGGAGTATTGTTCTTATTACTGAATAAAGAATTAATGTAATGATCTCTTATTCAGTGGGAGTTACAAGCTTTGTCATATTGGTAGTAACTCAGATTATCTCTAGAATGTCTTAAGATAATTACTTTCCACTTGTAGACACTTATGTTTTCAAGGATAGTCATGTACGTTTCCTTATTAGACAATGAAGTGGTTCTACATCTACTAGTTATGCTAATATCAATGACACAATCATATTAGTCACATAAACAAACATATGTCGTGTTGTTTATCTGCTACATGATGTTGTTCCATGCACAAGTGGGAGAAATCTATATTGTGTGCAAGGTACAACATATAGGTATATGATTTAAAGGATTCTCTTGACTGCAAGGTAAGAGACTAACGTTCTAATATAAATTGTACATATCTAATTCAAGAAACACTTGGTGTTGCAATTTACGTCATGTGAGAACTTGGCGAGATTGTAACAACAAAGTAAATCTCTATGTGAAGTCAGACCTTGCATGGACATATTTGCAGTTTCTTAATTAGACAAGTATTTAGAATATGTGTCAAGATGATAGATATAAGACTACTTCAAATTAAATATTTATGTATTATTAGAATGACATAAATAAATGAAGTAATCTAATACTACTTCAATTTGTTTATTTATGTATTTTGGAATGACATAAATGAAAAATAATGTAGTCCTACATTATTATGAAGTAATATAAATTAACTTGAAATTTTTATTGAAACCAAGAGTTGTGTTCATAATTACTTTAGTTAAACATGTTTATGATTCATTGTAAAGACATAAACATAAAGTCTTTTAAGACTTATAATAAAGTAAGACGTTAATTTGTTATGTTTTTTCTAATTAAGACATATACAAGAAGTCATTGAGTTGATCAATGATTTATAACGTATAATGGGATTATAACAGTTTATGTTCCTTGATGAGACATAGATATGAAGTGACTTGGTTAAAAGGTACTTGTGTTATAAAGCATGTAATTGGCTTGGAAAGTCTATTATACCATTAAGTGGATTTAGTTGGTAAATAGGTAAGCCAAAAGGAATATGTTTATCTTATATATTGTTAGATTGTCTTACAATATTAATTCTAATGAATACCACAAGTTGATGGTATGTTCAGTTAGGAGAATCAAACTCTATTTGATTTGTTTGATTCATGATAACCATAACTTCTTTCTTAAAAAGTAACAAGGTTAGAATATTGAGTATGGATTGAATATACTCAATATGACTCCAACCTAGAAGATTAATAAAACACCATTTCATTATGGAATGTGATGAATCACATTAAGTTTTAAAATTGAAGATTCTGAATTTGTTAAACTACTTATGAATAGGTTGTTAACAAACTTAATGTCAAGAATTATCAATGTGTATTTGTAATGTCCCAAATAGAGAACAATGTAGTTTTGCTCTAATTGCTAAGTATATATAGATAGTCTATATATTACAAAAGGCAAGTGGGAGTTTTATCTTGAAAGATAAAATTACAAAATACATAATCTTCTAAAACACACTAGTAAATATCATGATGAGGTTAGACATGAAAATGATAAACCTCAAGTTGATGGAATTCTCATTCATAGATCTGTAAGGATATCTCAGATATTTGATTTATATGCTGAGAAGAAATATGAGTTACAGGATTATAGTAAACCTGATAATCATTATGATGGATTACCAAATATTGAATTGGGTAAATTACTCATACTATGAATGTTAAAGATGCTGTCCATAAAGATAATCAATTTTGGAAATTTGGTTTATCTTAATAGTTAGACTAGAGAATGGAAATGAGTTTCTTCAAAGAGATGAAAAACCCTAGTGGTTTGAATTTCTATGTAGAAATCATATGGACAAAATTGTACACATATTTAATGCATGTTTTATGACAAGATTATTAATCATACTTAAGCAATTAATTATGATTGAATATTCTTTTCAAGACACATTAAATATAGAAAGATGATAATTGTCATACTGGATTTCATTAATATGAAATATGACAATGGAATATCAAAACTCTTTCTTGAGAAATTACTTGAGCGAGGACGGTAAGTAATTAAAAGGTTTTTTGAATTCATATAATCTTTGAAAGTGTACGAAGTGCAAATAATTCATGAATGGATAAATGCATGCATCTATGAAATTATTCTTATGTTTAATTATTAAATCCTATTTTCGATTTATAATTAAAGTAAGATAAATTTTAAGTATTCCTGAAAGCTAGTGGGAGTATTATGTTAAGTTTCTTAAATCTTATATGTTGTATAACATATAGTAAATAACATTCCTTGTAAGCTAAATGTTAAGTCTTAGATTGGAATGAAACTTTACTTGTAAGATTTAAGAATTAAAACATACAACCTTGGAATATATGTTTATTATTAATAAACATGTGCAGTAAAATAAATGATTCTAATAAAACATGATATATCATTTGGAAAATTGATAAATATCTTTTGACAAGATAGAACATGAATGAAATCTAAGTTTGACATGAAGATTCATCATGTACATCATGTAGTGTATTTAAATTGTCGTATCATTCTTGAATGATAGATGATTTGACAACATTGATATCTAACTAAAAGTTATTAGATAACTTGTGTAATGAATATTCTAAAAGAATTACATCCTTAGCCTGGAATTGCTCCTAGATTCTATGGATGAACAATATGTCAAATGTTGTGCAAATTGTCATCAGCTTTAAACTTGAAAGTTAGGAAAGCATCAAACATTACACAATAAGATATTAAAGTTTACGGAGTTTTAATGAGCACATTGTTGTTTGTATACAATGATGCTGGTTTAATTGAGATAACACTCAATACTAGTCATGGTAGGATTTCATCCTTGTTAATGGACATGTGAACTAGTTGTGCTACTAAAAGCGCAGTTGCATTATACATTAAAAGAATAAGAATACTTTAAACTTAAAATTTTTGAAAGTTTAAATTATCATAAATTGGTGATTGAGGATGTCACACACTTTATGAATTATTATGTGAATTGGTGAATGCACACATACAAGGACTTCATTAATTGAATTCTTGAAATAAGTATTCTCAAAATTACAATAGATCAAGTTGGTTGATTTATGCCTTGTCAACAAGTATGATTGTCATTACTTGAGGCATAATTCATCAACTGGAATTTTCATGCATTGATCTATTTGGTATTTGGATAAGGGATGTTAAACAATTGTTATAATAAATCAAATACTTGGTATGTTTGATTTTATAATATATTGTATCCTATATTTGCATGTTTAATCCGTGAATAAATTTATTTGTTCTAAATCGTCCGTTGTCAATTAATGATATGGGAGTATCATTAAACTAAGACAAATCTGAGAGATATGGTAGAATATACTTGAAAGTATATTGATGAGAATGCATACCAATTTCAGATGATATTCAATGAATTGAATATAGGACTTATCCCAACTACATAATTTACTTTGTGGATATTGTTATAAGTAAATTATGAATAGTTATCCTCAGACTTGAGATACCAGATAAGTGTCATGAATGTAGTGCACTTCTGTGGAACAACTTAACGCTATACGTAACTGGTAGTCATAAGGGTTGTTTCCTGAAGTGTTGCAAAGTTCGTGGGTTATTCTCGTAGTCAAGATAGAATTTGTTCCTTCAAATTTATTTTGGAGTTTAATACTGCTGGGCCCCTCGTAGGGTTGACAAGATGTTTGTGTGGCCACACCCAAAATCTCCCCTAAATATGTTTAGAAGATTTGGTAATCTTGTTCAATCACTAATAACGAGAAACAGAATGGTTGAATAAAGAATGACTTAATTCCATATCTTTATTTAACATGGTATTAGAAACAAAAGGATAATAATAATGAGAAATCATTAAAAGGTTTTCCAGGAGCCTTGCTCGAGTTGTACTAGAGGCATCGAAGTGTTGCTAGACGCTAACCGAATGTGATCACTCTATTAAGATATGTCCAAGTGGGAGCTGTTGGTTTTATGGACAATAAATTAATAGACGTGTGTTAGGATCGAACTCGAGACTATGGGATTGCACACTTTACGTATGAGAATTTAAAGTTAATAATTAAATATAAACGTTATATTTATTTATTTATTAAACGAAATAACTAACGGACGTTAAGTAATTAATGTAATGGATTAACGGTCGTTAAATGTTTATGGAAAAGGACTAAATTGCAAAAGTTGGGAAGGTTCCGGAATTCCTTTGGGGACTCCTATACCGATCGGCCAAGGGACAAAACAAGGAAAGAAAAACCCAACTTGTTCACCAAGTTTGCTTGTGTATATATACAAGGCTAGGGGTTTTATTTTTCCATCTCTTGTGCTCATTAGCTAAACCCTAAAATTGTTTTGTGTGTGTTTTGTTCTTAAACCGATCGTACATCCCTTTAGGGTGTCGATCTTCAAACCTTTTCCACATCAAGTTATTTGTTTGATAAAAACTAGCATTACTTTAATTCGGTTTAGTACGTGTGTACAAGAACATAGTAATAACATACTTTGGTTATTATCTTGGATTGAATTACAAAACGGTAAGGGGTAATTCTTATAATCCTATAAACCCTAATTAAGGTTCATCCTAATTGCTAGTTTGTGGATTTGATTCTTGTTCAGCTAGAATCAAGAAAGGTACGCATACTTTATTCTTTAGTTAATTAATTATTCATTATATGTTCCTATACGCTTCCGCACTTACTTTGATGTTTATTGTTTATATTTATGATTAGTCATGTTATATAATTCCAACAGAAGACACTCGCAAAAACTTTGTTGGTCATCTTTATGAAGCTCTTAAGGACAAATGCATCTACACTTACAAGGATGATGAAAAAATTGAGCGAGGGAAAACTATCGACAACCAGCTTATCCAAGCTATTAAAGACTCAAGAATCTTCGTCATTGTTTTCTCAGAGAACTATGCTTCTTCATCTTGGTGCTTGGATGAGCTTGTTGAGATCATGGAGTGTCAAAAGACTCGCGACCAGACAGCCTATCCCATCTTTTTTGATGTGAAACCCACTCAAGTCCGCAAACAAAGTGGGGCATTTGGAAAGGCTTTTTTGGAAAACAGAAACAAAGACGCTGCTGGAAAATGGATAGAGGCTTTGAAAGGAGCAGCCAGTCTGGCTGGGCTGGAGCTGAAGAACACTCTGGATGGGTAATTTCTTTCATCATGTCTATGCGTGCCATGTTCCTTACTTTTTTTTGTTGCTAATATGTGTTTTAAAAGGACAATGGCTGAAATATCATTATTACAATACTATGTATTTACTTTACATATGATTATGTTATAGATTCTATTGTGTATGCTAAACAGATCTTGTTTTTACATACAAACAGGCATGAAGCTAAGTTCATCAAAAAAGTTGTTGAAGAGATATCACTAGAGTTACGTCCCATCAATTTAGGCTTTGATGAAAAGTTAGTCGGCATGGAGACCCGAGTAGAAGATGTTGTTTCATCTTTAGAAATTGGAATTGATGAAGTTCGCATGATAGGGATCAAGGGCATGGGAGGGGCTGGGAAGAAAACTACAGCGAGAGCTGTTTTTTATCATCTATCTAATTTCGAGGCTAAAAGCTTTGTTAAGAATGTGAGAGAAGTTTCAAATGGCTCAGTGTCTGGTTTGAAGGAATTACAAGAACAAGTCCTTTCAGACGTGCTAAATGTAAAAGTCATTCTACGTAATGTTGATGAAGGGAAAGACATGATGAAATGGAGGATGCCCGGTAAAAAGGTTCTTCTTGTTCTAGATGATGTAGATCACATAGACCAACTTGTGGCCTTAGCCGGTGAGCTTAAGTGGTTTAAGTCAGGAAGTAGAATTCTCATTACAACAAGAGATGAGCAAATACTGAAAGCACACAGATTAGTGGATGTGATTCGTGATATTGCTCTCTTATCAGACCAGGAAGCAACTTCCCTCTTTAGTAGGTATGCATTTGGAAGAGAGAATCCACTTCAAGGATACGAAGAGCTGTCAAGAAAAGTTGTACGTTATGCTGCTGGTCTTCCCTTAACAGTCACAGTATTGGGCTCATTTCTCTGTGGTAAAGATAAGGATGAATGGGTAGATGCCATCGAAAGACTAAAAAAAATTCCCTTAAAGGACACTCTGGAAAAGCTAGAATTAAGTTATAAGAGTCTGGAAGGAGATTATCAGCAAATATTTCTAGATATTGCACGCATATTGAAAGGCGAAAGCAAAGAATATGCAATCAGAGTGCTTGAATGTTGTGGATTTCATGCTAGAATTGGTTTAAAAGTTCTTGAGCAGAGATCTCTCATAACTATTTCTAAAGATGGGGAATTGGGCATGCATGACCATATAGAAGAAATGGGAAAGAACATTGTTCGTCGATCGCACCCCGAGGAGCCTAACAAACATAGCCGACTGTGGATTGATGAGGAGATTGAAAATATATTCGCTAATGACATGGTAAAGATCAGTGTACTTGTAGGGTGGAGAAAACTAATACATTTTAATTTGTTATGACTTCTTACGTGAGGTTTCTGGACACTGTTTTTGGATTGCAGGGTACTGAAGAAACAAGATGTCTAAAATTTAATACGTCAACAGGAAATCCGAGAACTGTTATGAAAGGTCTTGGAAAAATGAAAGAGCTTCGATATCTTGAAGTGAATTTTGGGTATTATGATGCCAATAAAATTTGGACACCCTTAGCCTTTTTTAGGGCCATCCATAATGTGCTTTTTACCAGCCAATATTTTTCAAACTCTTTAAAATATCTTAAATGTTCGGATTACCCTTTCTTGTATTTACCCAAATCATTTCATGCAAACAATCTTGTTGGACTTGAGATGAAGTGGAGCAGAATGGTACAACTTTGGAAAAAGGGAGAAGAAAAGGTAGAATAATTATTGTTGATCGGTTGTTTTGCATAATTCGTAATAATGCTATTAATTTATTGGTTTGTTAACACCCAAATATAAATGTTTTTCTTATTTTTGCTGGCAGGTTCTTAAAAAACTCAAATTAATTTCTCTCAGTCACTCAAACTTTACAACCTTTGACTTTACGATTACTCCGAATCTCGAGATATTTTCTTTAGAGTATTCTTATAACTTAGTGGAACTTTGCATGCCAGCAAGTTGTCAAAAGCTCAAGTACCTCCATATCAGTCACTCAAAGTTAATAATCTTTGACCTTGGGTTGACTCCGAATCTCGAGACTTTATCTCTTACAGATTCTCATGATTTAGTAGAACTTTTCATTCCCGTTAGCTGTCAAAAGCTCAAATATCTCTGTATCAGTTTCTCAAAGTTAAGAACTTTTGACCTTGGCCGGTTGAGTCCGAATCTGGAGAAGTTATCTCTTGTTAATTGTGCTGATTTTGTTGAACTTGGCGTGTCTGTTGCATGTCCAAATCTCAAATTCCTCGAACTTCGTAAATTGAGGTTAAGGAGCCTTGACGTTGAGTTGATTCCAAATCTTGAGAGCTTAGACCTTGCAGGATGTGATGAGCTGGTAGAAATTAACGTTCCCGTTGGATGTCTAAAAAAAGTTGGCTTCGTGAACTTAAGTGGTTGTTTGCGGTTTAGCAATTTCAACTTTTACGGTAGAGAACCAAAGGTTAATTGTTCTTCAGCTACTTTAGATCTGGTAGGCAAGTCCTTAGTTTTATGCCAATTGCACCCCAACAGTAATCTCCTAAAGTTGCGGTTTCGTTGTTCTTATAAAGAATATCTATCTTCATCAGTTGGAAATATTGAGAAGCTTATTTCTTTTGGTCTATGTGCTTGCACAGACTTCAAGAAAATTTCAGACATAATTTGTAGTTTACAATGTTTAAAACAACTTGGACTCGAAGGCGATATTCCAGAGGTTCCCAAAGATCTTGGGAAGTTAGAATGTCTAGAGGAGCTCCGTTTGTCATTTACAAAGATAAAACATCTTCCAGATAGCATTTGTATGTTGAAACGTCTCAAATGTCTCACAGTCAATAATGATGATCTTCTTGGAAAGCTACCAGAGGAACTTGGCAAATTAGAATGTTTAGAGAAGTTAAATGTGAGTAGATTGAAAATTGAATATCTTCCAGATAGCATCTGCATGCTACAACGTCTGAAGGAGCTCTATGTTACAAACTGTTATTCTCTTTGGAAGTTACCTGAAGAAATTGGCCAGTTAGAATCTCTGGAGAGTCTAGATTTGCGGGATACAACGATTAAACATCTTCCGGATAGCATTTGTATGTCAAAACATCTACGATATCTCAACCTTGAGAATTGTGCTCTTCTTGAGAAGTTACCTGAAGATATTGGCCGATTAGAATGTTTAAAAGATCTAAATTTAAGACATGCAGGCATAAGTCATCTTCCGCAAAGCATTTTTGGGTTAAAAGGTCTACTTATTAATGCATCTTCAAAGCTTCTTCAATTGTATGATTTTCCTTCAGAGATAAAAACTATAGCCGCCTGGTGGTAAGCAGGAGTTTTCTCTACTGTGCTTTAAAGGTACTTTCTTTATTTTCTATATTCATTTCAATATGAATTTGATATTGGGCGACAAAAATCATTCCAACAAAATCAATAGTTACGTAGAAAAAAGAAGAAAGTAAACTATACAAATGGTCCTTATAGTTTATACAAAGTTACAAATTTCGTCTCTAAATATCAAAATTGACATGAATGGTCTCCATTTTGAAGCTTGTTACACTTTTGGTCCCTTTTTGTGCAAAAGATGCAAGAGGTTCAAAAAATTGTACCTGTATTCCTAACTGTGCAACTATTTGTACTACCTGTTTTCATAAATTCTCCATTTTATTGATTGCATTTTAATTTCATACTAATGGCGCAATTCCACATTAAGCAAAAGTAGTTTATTGGTTTTTCAGGTGGCGCTAAAACATAAACTCAAGTCAAGCTAATGTCATACCAGGTCCCTTTAAAAGACGATTCATTACCCACCAAGAAGAGAATCTACTGTGTGCTTAAATCCCCTCATGTTTTCAAAGACGCGAGATTCCACTTTGAGATCAGGACACACCAAAGGCTCATCGATATTCTACACCCGACTGCACAAACCATCGAATCATTAATGCATCTTGATCTACCTGCTGGTGTCGATGTCGAGGTTAAGCTTTAGAAGCATATTTCGATTCTCTTTTTGCTGTTAAATGTTGTTACTCGATACTTTTGTGTAGTGAATTTGTAACATGTATCATTGTTGATTAAAGAGATGGTGTATTAGTAAAATATTTTGTAATGGCTTAAGCTTAAAATGATGGTTCCACAAGCCACGAATGGTTCTGGTTATTGTTTGCAATTGAAACTTGATCATGCCTTAGCAGTATGAAGTTTTCATTAATTATGTGCATCAACTTTATATGAACTGCTAACTTGAAAAAACTTTGGGGCATAAGTTGAGATAAATTCAAACTTGAAACTCAAACTAAATGGTGAAGCATGCTGAGATAAAAAAATGTGAGATATTTCAAGTTTGATTCATGATAGTGTAAGAGTAAACAACCGGAAGGCTTTACACGATTTACGATTTGAGTCTGTGTCATGGTGAGTTCAAACACGCAGATTAGTTGATTCAAAGGTTACAAGCCATTATTACTAGAAAAAAAAACAACACTAAATATACAATGTGATAACGTAGAAAAGTGAAAAACATAACCTTAAAAAATCTAATAATGGTATCATTATTTTCAACAAGACACCAAACACCAGGCCTACACCTTATTCTGAAAAAGATATTGGTTAAGACAATTATTTGCAGTCTTCTTCTGAGTAAACGCCTTTGATCCATTTCATTTACTTTTCTTTGCAATCAGTTTGTGCAATGTCCAAAACTCCAGGGGCGTCCACTTCAAGCTCATCCATTCCAAAGAGCTTTAGGTATGATGTTTTTTGAGCTTCAGGGGTGAAGACACCCGTAAAAACTTTGTTGGCCATCTTTATCAAGCTCTTAAAGATAAAGGAATTGAAACTTACAAGGATGATGAGAAAATTGAGAAAGGGAAAAGGATCAACGATCAACTCCTCAAATCCATTGAAGAGTCAAGATTTTTCATCAATGTTTTCTCAAAGACATATGCATCTTCATCTTGGTGTCTAGACGAGCTTGTCAAGATTACGGAGTGCCAAAAGATGACCGAGCATACGGCTTTCCCAGTCTTCTATGATGTGGAGCCCACTGAATTCCGCAAACAAAGTGCGCCAATAAAAGAAGCCTTTGCCGAACACGAAAAGAAGGAGGCTGCGGGGAAATGGAGAGACGCTATGAAAGAATTAGCCGATCTCGCTGGGTGGGAATTGAAGGCCACAGCTGACGGGTAATTCAATTTCTTCATCATATCTTTCTTGGGTCTTGTCCAAGTCAGTAATTGTAGTCTTATGATGTACAAAGTTTGATTAGTAATATAATTCACCTTTTGCACCAAAAAAAAAAAAAAAAAAAAAAAATCTGTCTCATAATATTTATAATAAAATAAATGTTAATCCTTTTATGTTATAATTCTAATTGATACAGGGATGAATCTAAATTGACCCCAATAACTGTTGATGCTACATTCAAAAAGTTACATTCCACTAATTTGAGCGTTGATGGAAAGTTAGTGGGCATGGAGACCCGAATGAGTGATATTCTTTCATCTTTAGAGATTGGTACTGAAGATTTTCATATGATCGGAATAAAGGGGATGGGAGGTGGGGGGAAGACAACTTTAGCCCGAGCTGATTATGATCAAATTTCTAATCATTTCGAAGGAAAAAGCTTTGTTGAAAATGTAAGGGAAGTTTCACAGCCTTCTTTGTCTGGTTTAAATAAGCTTCAAAAACGGATACTAAAAGATGTGTTAAATGAACAAGACATCACTTTTAGTAGTGTTCATGATGGGAAAAACATGTTGAAAGCCACGATGCGTCGTAGAAAGATACTTGTTATTCTAGATGATGTTGATCGTATAGAACAGCTTGAGGCGTTAGCAGGCAGGCCTGATGACTGGTTTAAATCAGGAAGCAGAATTATCATTACCACAAGAGATGAGCAAGTGCTGTTAGCCCACGGAGTCTTCGTGAACTTCGTTCACGATGCAATTTGTTATCACACGAGGAAGCGATTTTCCTCTTCAGTAGGTATGCATTTCGAAAAAAGATTCCAATTCGAGGATATGAAGAGCTATCAGGGCAAGTTGTACAATATGCTGGCACACAGAGTGAACGTGATTCGTGATATCAATCTCTTATCAGGTAAGGAAGCAATTTGTCTCTTTAGTAGGTATGCATTTGGAAGGGAGATTCCATCTTAAGGATATGAAGAGCTACCAGGAAAAGTTGTATGTTATGCTGCTCGTCTTCCCTTAACCATCAAACTCTTAGGTTCATTTCTCTGTGGTAAAGATCAGGTTGAATGGGTAGATGCCATAGATAGGTTAAAAAAAATTCCCTTGAAGGAGACTCTGGAAAAGCTAGAGTTAAGCTATACGAGTCTAGAGGATGATTATAAAGAAATATTTCTAGACATTGCATGCTTATTGAAAGGAAAGTGCAAAGAAAAAATGCAATCACCATTCTTGAAAGCTGTGGATTTCATGCTAGAAATGGGTTAAAAGTTGTTGAGCAGAGATCTCTCATAACTATTTCTTCTGAATTTGAGGTCTTGGGGATGCATGGCCATATAGAAGAAATGGGAAAGAACATTGTTCGTCGTTCACACCCCGATGAGCCTAACAAGCATAGCCGTTTGTGGATCGACGAGGAAATTGAAGATATATTGGCTAATGACATGGTAAAGATCAGTTTACTTGTTAAGTGGAGAAAACTAAATACATTTTCATTTATCCTGACGTCTGACACAATTTTTCTGGACACAGTTTATGGATTGCACGGTACTGAAGCAACAAGATGTCTAAAAGGTCATACGTCAAGGGGAAACGATAGAATTTTTATGAAAGGTCTTGAAAAAATGAAGAAACTTCGATATCTTGAAGTGGACTTTGCATATTCTCGTTTTGTAAGTGATGCTGAATGTCTTGATGATACAAGCCAATACTTTACAGACTCTTTCACAGCAACAACAACAACATACTCAATCCCGTCAGAGCGGGGTATAAGGGAGGTACAATGGAGTGTGGTCCTATCACTACCCCAGGATAAACCCGAGAGTAGAGAGACTGCGACCTCTGACAACTTTACAAACTCTTTAAAATATCTAAAATGTTCGGATTACCCTTTCTTGTATTTACCCAAAACATTTCAAGCAAACAATCTTGTTGGACTTGAGATGAAGTGGAGCAGAATGGTACAACTTTGGGAAGAGGGAGAAAAAAAGGTAGAATGATTGTTGTTTGGTTGTTTTGCATAGTTGGTAAGAATGCTAGTATTAATTTCCGTGTTTGTTAATACGCTAATATGAATCTTTTTTCTTATTTTTGCTGGCAGGTTCTTAAAAAACTCAAATTAATTTCTCTCAGTGGCTCAAAATTGACAACCTTTGACTTTGGGACTACTCCAAATATCGAGACATTATCTCTTGAAAATTCTCGTAATGTAGTAGAACTTTGCATGCCAGTTACTTGTCAAAAGCTCAAGCATCTCGATATCAGTGACTCAAAGTTAAGAGCCTTTGACCTTGGGTTGACTCCGAATATCGAGACATTATCTCTTAGAGGTTCTCATAATTTAGAAGAACTTTGCATGCCAGTTAGTTGTCAAAAGCTCAAGCATCTCGTTATCAGGTATTCAAAGTTGAGAACCTTTGAACTCGAGTTGACTCCGAATCTCGAGCTATTAGATCTTTCTTATTGTGCTGATTTTGTTGAACTTCACGTGTCCGTTTCATGTCCAAATCTCAAATTCCTCAACCTTCGTAAATCAGGGTTGAGGAGCCTTGACCTTGAGATGATTCCAAATCTTGAGAGGTTAGATCTTACAGGGTGTGATAAGTTGGTAGAAATTAACCCTATCGTTGGATGTCTAAAAAACGTTCGCTACTTTTACTTAAGTGGTTGTTTGAGGTTTTCCGATTTTGTGTTTCACAGTAGATCAGAACCAAAGGTTAGTCGTTCTTCAGCTAGTTTAGATCTGGTTGGCGACTCCCTAGATTTATGCCCGTTACACCCCAACAGTAATCTCTTAAAATTGCGGTTTCGTTGTTCTTATTATGAATTTCTACCGTCATCAGTTGGAAATATTGAGAAGCTTATTTCTTCTGGTCTATGTGCTTGCTTAGACATTAAGAAATTTTCATACATGATTTGTAGTTTACGATGTTTAAGAAAGCTTGAACTCCATTGCAATATTCCAAAGTTTCCCAAAGATCTTGGCAAGTTAGAATGTCTAGAGGATCTCTGTTTGTCATCTACAAAGATAAAACATCTTCCAGATAGCATTTGTATGTTGAAACGTCTCAAATCTCTCGAAGTGAATAATGGTGATCTTCTTGAGAAGCTACCAGAGGATCTTGGCAAATTAGAATGTTTAGAGAAGTTATATGTGAGAAGTAAGAAGATTGAATATCTTCCAAATAGCATCTGCATGTTAAAACGTCTAGAGTGGCTCAATGTTACAAATTGTTGTCTTGAGAAGTTGCCTGAGGACATTGGCCAGTTAGAGTCTCTGGAGATGTTAGATTTGTCAGCTACAATGATTAAAGATCTTCCATATAGCATTTATATGTTAAAACATCTGAAGTTTCTCAACCTTCAACGTTGTGCTCTTCTTGAGAAGTTACCTGAAGATCTTGGCCGATTAGAATGTTTAGAAAAGCTAATTATAACAGATACAGGCATAAGTCATATTCCCCAAAGCATATTTGGGTTAAAAGGTCTACTTATCGTTGCAACTCCTGAGCTTCTTCAGTTGTATGATTTTCCTACAGAGATAGCAACCACAACCTGGTACAAGCCTGATTGGAAGTCATTGGGATATTACAGGTACTTTCTTTGTTTTCTAAATTTATTTCTCTTTTATTTTCGAATTTGATATTGGCCGTAAAAAAATAGGGTGAAGGCTGAGAATACGTAACAAACTTTCTCAAATATACCGAAGTACGTAACATACAAATTTTATTATTTATGTACGTAATATACTTTCAAATTTGGAACAATGTACGTAATATGACCGGTAACTAACAAGTTACCAGGTCAAAAAGTTTGAAAAATGACATAAAGGGTCCTTGTGGCTTGCGTTGACTTTCACAGGTCATCCATTGAAGAAAACAGACAAAACGTAAGAAAAACGGACAAAAACGGAACAAAATGACTAAATCTGAAAGCCAATGACCATAAGGACTATTACTGAAACTTTTTTAACCGAAAATAAAGTCAATGGATGACCTGTGAAAGTCAACGCAAGCCACAGGGACCATTTATGTCATTTTTCAAACTTTTTGACCTGGTAACTTGTTAGTTACCGGTCATATTACGTACATTGTTCCAAATTTGAAAGTATATTACGTACAAAAATAATAAAATTTGTATGTTACGTACTTCGGTATATTTGAGAAAGTTTGTTACGTATTCTCAGCCTTCACCCAAAAAAATATTACAACAAAATCAATAGTTTTGTAGGGAAAAAAAATACATGAATGGTCCTTATAGTTTATACCAAATTACAAATTTGGTATCTAAATATCAAACTTTACATGAATGGTCTATATCTTAAAACTTGCTAAACTTTTGGTCCCTTATTAGATGCTAGATGGTTAGCAGATAAAACATATACTCCGTATGAGTTTTCTTAACAGTGTAACTATTGTACCTGTTTTCATACATTCTCCATTTTGTCGATTGCATTTTAATTTCATATAAATGGCGGAATTCCACATAAGCTAGTATTCTCTTGTTTTACTGTTGGTACCAAAACAGAATAGAAGATTAAAGTGAGGTCATATCGGGTACCTTTAATCATGGATGCTCCTAGGACAACGAATGCAACGACAATGGGTCCAGTTCCTTTACCCACCAAGAAAAGAACCAACAAATGCAAAGACGCGTGATTACATTTTGAGATCAGGACACATCAACGGCTCATTGATATTCTACACCCGACTGCACAAACCATTAACTCATTGATGCAGCTCGATCTACTTGCTGCTGTCGATATCGAGGTTCAATCTTTTCATTGTGGATAACACTTCATCACTCAGTCAAGCATTTTATCAAACAAATTCAACACATCTTTAAATTTTATCACAAAATATATAAAAAATGTCAATATTAATTACATCATCGTTAGCTTCAACAATCTTCCCATTATGTGGGTTTGGGTTTAATGAATGTGAAATGGCTACTGGGATTGTGGGGGATGATTTTGACAAGGTGAGTTTTGGTGTTTTGTTTGGTTAAAAAAGAGTAAATTGCAAAAACTTTCCTTGTGGTTTGGTCACATTGTAGGCGTAGTCGCGTGTAGTCTTTACATGGAGGTGTGGGACCACTTTGTTATGCAGATAAACTGCCTACCGAAGTTCCCTGTAGGGACACTGCCTGTGTACTTTTTAAGTTGCAAGAAATGCGTGTACGATTTGACAAAACCACAAAGACGGTTTTTAAGGTTTGCTCTTAAGATAATGTATATTGTTGGGTTTTAGGGGTTTTAAAGAAGAATTTAGGGTTTAGTTGTTATAACAAGTGTATGAAATTATTGGTTGAAGTTTATTTTTATTTTTTTTTTGGGTAAAGGGGAGTAATCTTGCACCCTGGTAAATATATTAACCAAATAAACGTTTAAGTACAATGGATATGAGTGAAATCCCATATCTCAGCCCGTTACATAGGCATAAAGCTTACATAACAAGATACTTCCAATTCTCTAAACAAGAAAATAAACCACTACTCAAATGATAACATATGACACAACAAAATAAAATTACTTCCTAGGACCTTGAAACTTTGTGCCATACATGGCATTAAAGGAATCCAAATTCCCTGGAAGATCACGAATCTGTTTCGCATAGTCATCGAAGTCATAGTCATCATACTCATCTTCAAACTCTTGGCCACCACCAAAAATATTAGCAGACTCATCAAATGGGTTAGCAACAACCTCATCTTCAGAATCAGACACCACAATCTCTCCTACTTTAGAAAAAGGGTTAACTCTCTTAGTAGAAGATGTAGACGGAATAGGTAGACCGTCATCATCCACAAGAGTAGCTTTCCCATCAATAATTAGCTTTTCAAGCTTACCAATCTTCTCAGCTATGGGAGTAGAACCAACATCCATTGTTCCCATTGAATCACTCACAAGCTTGGCAGCAGAAGGAGTCCCAGTCTCCGGAGGCTTAGACGCCTCACCAATATCAATACGAGAGTCCGCCCCCCGAGATCCATCAATACCTGCTTCCTTAGTAGTACCAGAAGACTTCCCAGTCTTGTCATTGTTAGTAGAAGAATCATCCACAGTACAATCATCTTCCACCTCAAGAGTCCCAAAAGAGTTAGACGTAGTAATCGGTGTATCTTTAGCATTACCACTAGCAGCTGCCGGTGTCTTCGTCTTTGCAACATATACCTGCTTCCTAGGTACAAATCTAGGACCCTTACCCATATTAATACCACCAGTCATCTTCGTACCTTTAGGTTTGGTTTTCCGATTCTGCACCACCTTAAAACCATCATCAGGTTCATCCGCATTTGAGGTGGAGGGAACCTCATTATTCTCCTTAATACGCTTAGGACAACAAGCAGTATCATGCCCAAACACTTTACATTCCGAACAGTGTGGCGGCTTCCATTCATATTCCACCTTTATACTTGCCGTAGTAAAACCACTATCATCCTTATTAGGGATCGCCATAGTCACCACATGTTTAAGCTCAAAATCAGATGATAATTCCACAAGAGCACGTGCAAAACTAATACGACCCCATGAATCAACACACATGGAACTAGTAAAAGCATCTAACATAATCGGCTTACCCACCTGAGTAGCAATTAAGCTCAACCCATCTTCCGAATATGCAAGTAATGGCACATTATGCAAATATTGGTTGAAATTTATAAAATCTTATTATTAAGGTATGGTTGTCATTATAGTTCATTGGTAGGTATGTTTGGCAAGGAACTTTTAAGAACGTATAGGAGCGTTTAGCATTTAGCGTTTAACACTTAGAATTAAAATCTCGTTTGGCAAGAAGCCGAGGAGTGTTTAGCGTTTTGTTTTTTTTTCTAAAAATGCTAGTTGCAGGAGCGTTTAGTGTTAGTTTTTACGTCATTTTACACTTAGTAATCAATGATACAACTACTTTACCAAACACTTAAATAAACGGCTGCTGCTAGCCTGCTAGTAAGGGTGTTAGTCGGGTCGGGTTGATTGGGTTCGGGTCAAGTCGGTTCGGGTTAAACTCGTGTCGAGGCTAAAAACATACTCGGGTTAGTCGGGTTTGGGTCTATTCGGGTTCGGGTAAAACCGAATATGTGTAAAATGCTTGAAAAAGTTGCTTAAGTCGTGTGTTTGGCGTTATACTACTAATAACTTCATTAAAAATATATCAAAATAATATAAAAAACCCTTATTCGGGTTGATCGGGTTGACCCAAACCCGAGTTACCCAAACATTTTCAACCCGATACCCGACCCTATTCAGTATTCGGGTTACTCGGGTTGACCCGAATAACCCGAATCAAAATATTGGCACAAGACTATAAGAAGAAAATGCTAGACGGTAAATAGACAAGACAAAAAATGGATCTTGTGTACTCTATAAATGTCTTAACTGTCTCTTACATTCTCCATTTTCTCGAATATGTTTCTTATTTTGTTTTAGTGGCGGTAACTTATATCAACAAAAAAATTTGCTTGTTTTTCAGTTGACACTGGAACAGAAAATCAGGATTAAGATGAGGTCATAATGGGTACCTCTAATAGAATATTCATGCAAGAAGATAAATGGATGATGCAAGAACAACAAATGCAAAGACACTGGACCCAGTTCCATTACCCACCAGTGAGAGAATCTACTGTGTGCTTAAATCCCCTCACATTCACAAAGACACGAGGTTCCATTTTGAGATCAGGATACACCAAAGGCTCATCGATATTCTACACCAGACTGCACAAACCATCGACTCATTAATGCAGCTTGATCTTCCTGCTAGTGTTGATGTCAAGGTTAAGCTTTAGAAGCATATTTCGAGTCTCTTTTGTTGGCCTCAAATTATACGGATCTATGGTCTTAACGTAAATCACAAGTGTACCAAATAAGCAATTTATAAACGAAACAAAATAGTGTTTATAATAACTTTGTCATCATCTTTGTTCTTACAAAATATGTTACAATTTATACAGAATGAAAAGGTATGAATGAACCATTGTGTCGGTTCATTGAAATGGCAGTTATGGAATAACTGTCATGTAACTGTTTTTTACTGCTGAGTTGACTTTTCTCTTGGTTGACTTTTGTTGTCCGGGTCATATTGGTTGTGATGGGTGGGTCGATGGTGATTACCCAACATTCTCCCCCTTAATCACAATCGTCTTGTTGTAGATCTTTGACTCCAATTAGTTGTCTCATGGTGAGGAATCTGATCTTTGGTAATGCCTTTGTCAGTATGTCAGCCTTCTGAAATTCTCCACTTATGAATTCGACTTGTAGATCTTCTCTTTCGACGCATTCTCTTATAAAGTGGTATTTGATATCGATGTGTTTACTTCTTCCGTGAAATACGGGATTCTTCATTAGTTCAATGGCAGACTTGTTGTCGACCAGTATTGTAACTTTTCCTTCTTGCGTGTGCGTAAGCTTGCTAAGTAATCTCTTTAACCATAATGCTTGTGTTGCTGCTGCTGTTGCTGCAATAAATTCGGATTCACATGATGATAGAGCTACCGTGGCTTGCTTTTGTGTACTCCAGCTGATTGGTGATTCACCGTAGTAGAAGATAATTCCAGTAGTGCCTTTGCCTTCTTGAGTGTTGACTCCATAGCTGCTGTCACTATAACCTTGTATCTGGTTTCCTCCGTTGTGCTTGTAGGTGATTCCATAATCTTTTGTTCCTTTAACATAGCGTAGTACTTGCCGTATAGCTTTCATGTGGTGTTCCTTTGGTTCTTGCATAAAACGACTAAGTAATCCAACGGAATAATTTAAGTTGGGTCTTGTATGTAGCAAATATCGTAAGCATCCAATCAAGCTTCTATATTCAGTTGAGTTGACCGTTGTTTCATCAGTGTTCTTTGTTAGTCTTGTTCCTGGATCCATAGGTATTAAAGTTTCGTTGCAGTCTAGCATTCCAACTTCCTTTAGGATCTTGCTTGCGTAGGCGGATTGCTTTATTGATATGTCACCTTTAGTTTGTGTGACTTCAATTCCTAAGTAGTAGGATAGTAATCCTAGGTCACTCATCTCGAATTTCTCTTCCATTTGAGCTTTGAACTTGTCTATTTCTTTCTTTGGTGTGCTAGTGATGATTAAATCATCCACATAGACTCCTACTAGAAGTATTGAGTCTTTTGACTTCTTCGTGTAGACAGCTTGTTCCAAAGCACATTTCTTGAAATCTAAGGACTTCAAGGTATTGTCTAACTTTATGTTCCATGCACGTGGTGCTTGTCTTAAACCGTATAGAGCTTTTATCATTCTATAGACTTTTCCATTTTCTTTTATAAATCCTTCGGGTTGTGTAACATACACTTCTTCTTTTAAGTCTCCATGCAGAAATGCAGATTTGACGTCCAGGTGATGTACTTCCCATTTGTTATTAGCAGCTATAGCTAATAGTAATCGGACTGTTTCCATTCTTGCTACAGGTGCAAAGACTTCTTCAAAGTCTATGCCATGCTCTTGTATGTAGCCTTTTGCTACTAGTCTTGCTTTATGCTTGACTATATTTTCATTAGCATCTTTCTTGGTCTTGAATACCCACTTTAATCCAATGGCTTTATGTCCTTTTGGTAGAGTGGTTAGTTCCCATGTATTGTTTCTATTGATGGAATCTAATTCGACCTTCATTGCTTCGATCCATTTTTGATCGTTCGATGCTTCCTTGTAATTCTTGGGTTCATCTTCAGCTAGTAATAAATGCTCGGGTAAAACTTCCTCGATGTTTTCATATAAATCATTCAATGTTCTAAAACCTTGTAATGGTGTGTGATCAAAGTCTGGATGTAAATTCCGGGTTGTAGTTGAGTTACTTTGATTGGTTGAATGTCTTGAGGTAGTTGGTGTAATTTGAGTATTTATTCTTGATGAAATTGTAGATGGTGTGCGAAGTGTTTGTGATCGTGAGGGTGAGTCAGTTGTTGATGTTTCATATTCATGATCATCATTTACAGGGATATCATAGTCTTCTTCATCTGGTTGGATTTCGTTTTCCTGATGTTCATTTGTGGTTTCAAGGTTTTCGACTTTGAAGTCAAACCATTCTGGTTCATCGTTGGTGTGTTCACTCAGGTAATCTTTCCAGTCCCATGCTTCATCCTCCTTGAACTTCACATCTCTACTAACACATATTCTTTGTGTTGTTGGATCAAACAGTCTATAAGCTTTTAATACTTGTTCGCTTCCTAAGTATACCATTTTGTTGCTTCTATCATCTAACTTTGTCAGATGTTGTGATGGTACCTTCGCGTATGCTATGCAGCCAAAAACTCTTAAAGTTTCTAAGTTTGGCTTTCTTTTCTTGATAGCTTCATATGGAGTGATGTCTTCTAAGGCTCTTGTGGGAACGCTGTTTAGAATGTATATAGCGTGTCTAACAGCTTCAGCCCAAAAGTTTTGTGGCATGTTGGTTGCTTTCATCATGCATCTCGTAGTAGACATAATTGTCCTATTCCTTCGTTCAACTACTCCATTCTGTTGTGGTGAGTAAGGTGCGGTTAGTTGTCGTGCTATGCCGTTTTCTTTGCAATATTGAGTGAATTCGTTAGATGTGAATTCTCCTCCACGATCAGTTCTCAACATTTTCAATGTTGTCCTTAGCTCCTTCTCTATTGTTTCTTTGTATTCCTTGAAAGTATCAAATGCTTGATCTTTCGTGTTTAGGAAATACGCCCACATATATCTTGAGTAATCATTTACTAACAAGAATATGTATTTCTTTCCAGATGGTGTTGATTGTGTGATTGGTCGACATAAATCTCCATAAACTAAATCTAAAGGTGATGCTGATCTAGTTTTTGCTTTCTTGGGAAATGGTGCTCTAATGTGTTTACCAACTAAACAAACATCACAAATTTGTGTTGTATGTTTAATGGCAGGTATTCCATGAACTAACTCCCTTTGAGTCATAGATTTTAATGATTCAAAGTTGAGGTGTCCTAATCGTGCGTGCCATAACCAAGTGTTGTCACTTAATTTTGCTAATAAGCAAACAGGTGTGCCTATCTTCAAACTTGCTTTGTATAGACGGTTTCTTTGTCTTGTGACTTTTAAGAAGATTTTGTTGTCCATGTCATAAAGTCGTAATTCATCATCATCCATTACAACTTTACAACCAATTTCGGTAAATTGTCCAAGGCTCAATAAGTTGCTTTTTAAGCTGGGAATGTAATAGACTTGAGATATGATTCTTTGTTTCTCGTCATCACATTCTAATAGGATTGAACCTTTTCCTTTAATCTCTATATGAGATCCATCTCTGAATCTTACTCTTCCACTAACGTTCTCATCTAGTTCTTTAAAGTGTTCTCTTATCCCAGTCATATGGTTGCTAGCTCCATTGTCTAAATACCATTGACTATCAACACTTGTCTCTTTATATCCTACATCTTCTTCGTGTAGTGAGACCTTTTGATCTTTTAGCTTTGTTACATGTGGGTCTTCTAATATTGCCATTAATAAGATAGGTTCTAAGTCCTCCTCGACAAGATTAGATTGCATACTAGTGTTTGGTTTTGCATAACACTTAGATGCATAATGACCAGTTTTATTGCACTTGTAACATTTAACTTTGCTAAAATCAATATTTTGTTTGTTGAAGTGATTGTGAGAATTTTCTCCATCCTTCCTCTCATGGTTATTTTTATCGTGGCTCTTCCATCCTTTGTATTTTCCACGGCCACGTCCTCTAAAGTTTTTACCTCTATTGTCATGTCGTGTGAACATCAGTTTTTCTTGATTGTCCACTTGTTTTCCTTTCTTGAATTTAATCCTTTCTTCGTAGGTCTTAAGTCTTCCAATTGCCTCTTCCAGTGTCATTTCGCTTAGATCGGAATATTGTTCTATAGATGCAACTATTTGCAGATACCTTTCGGGTACAACATTTAGTAATTTCCGAACTAAGGTGTCATCTTCTATTGTGTGTCCTAGACTAGCGGCTTTGTTTGCAAGTGTTGTGAGTTTTGTGGTGAAGGTGTCGATTGTTTCGTCTTCCTTCATATATTACATCTCAAAGTCGGATTTGAGTGTTTGTATTCTTGCTTGTTTAACTCTGTCTTCGCCAACGTGTCTAGTTTTCAAAGAATTCCAAATGTCCTTCGCGGTTTTGTGCTTTGTTATTTGAAGTAATTGTTCTTCGGGTAAGGCTTGATAAGGAAAGCTATAGCGGTTTTATCCTTTTTCTTATCAGGTAGAGTCGTTTCAGTCGGCTCAATTGTTTCCCATAAACCATTCGCTTCGAGAATGATTTGCATTCGAATTGCCCATAATGAGTAATTCGCGGGCTTTAGGATCGGGCATTGAAATTGGGGTGTACTATTCGTAATGTTAGTACTAGGTTCCTTTTTAGCACTGTCTTTCGTCATATCTTAAAATGATAATGAAAATAAATCTCCAAAAGAATTTTAACACGAAGTGTGTTTCAAAAAAAATCCTTATAAAGTGAGCTCTAATGTTTTATCTTCCTCAAATGGGTGTAAACTTTCTAGGTATAGTTTTAAAATTTTTAAACTATCCTTGGAGATTATAAAATTCAATCAGTGAACAACCTAAGGTTAATTACTCCTTATAAATTATTCCTAATCAGTATACTAAGCAGTGTAGTCACTAGGTTAGATATACTATAAAAAATGATAAGATTCTAAATTTAAAGTAACTTATCAAAATAAAAACAATATATATCAAAGATAATATATAAAGTAAAATAAAGTGGTGTTTGTAATCTTTTTAGAACTTGGAGGGGTTGATGGTCTAACCCGATGCCCTATTAAATAAATGATCCTTTTTCTCTTGTGGCCTTAACTTGTATGCGTGCCCCTTATGCCTTTTGGCTTCTTATCTCTTTGAGATAAATAAATAACGCGTCTTTTTTTTGAGATTAAGACTTTCAGTATCTCTCTATCTTGGGAAGACGTCTGACTCTTCTCCTTCTCCAACCTTTGATGGTTAACCGCCTTTTATGGCTGTGTTTTGACCGTCTCTTCCTTCTCCGGTGACGGGTGTTCTTCGCGAACGCTGTTATCCCTTCAATTTGAAACTAGGGTTTCGGTTGATTTGGGGTTTTTCTATTCCGTGAGAGGTTTTATGATTGGAGTATTGCAAATGAATCGATTGGGTCTCAATTGATTCTTCTGGGCTTGATTCCTTATAAGAACATGTGTGTTTGTTCTAATTCGAATCTCTCTTTATGTGCCCTAAATGATGACGCTAGTTTATTTTGTTTGAATCAAATGAAAAAACGATTTCTTTTCGTTTTCTGATCCTAATGGATTGGGTAAAAATAAGATGTTTCGGAAAAAAAAAAATTGCGAGTTGTTTTTTTGTTGCCGGGTTGTGAGTAATCACTTTGTGATTATACCCCTGTTGCGACAAAGGTATGAAACACAAAAGAAAATGACGTCTTGGATTCTTTTTGTGTTCTTCGATTTGCAGAAATTTTTTTGTCGAAACTGGTTTTTGCCTTTTTGTTTTGATTCTGGAATAAACGGGTAAGAATGGTAAGTGATGATTTTGGTTAGAGAAACCAAACCGCTTTGATATCAATTGTTGGCCTCAAATTATACGGATCTATGGTCTTAACGTAAATCACAAGTGTACCAAATAAGCAATGTATAAACGAAACAAAATAGTGTTTATAATAACTTTGTCATCATCTTTGTTCTTACAGAATATGTTACAATTTATACAGAATGAAAAGGTATGAATGAACCATTGTGTCGGTTCATCGAAATGGCAGTTATGGAATAACTGTCATGTAACTGTTTTTAACTGCTGAGTTGACTTTTCTCTTGGTTGACTTTTGTTGACCGGGTCATATTAGTTGTGATGGGTGGGTCGATGGTGATTACCCAATATCTTTTTGCTGTTAAATGTTGTTACTCGATACTTTTGTGTAGTGAATTTGTAACTTGTATCATTGTTGATTAAAGAGATGGTGTTTTAGTAAAGTATTTTGTAATGGCTTAAGCTTAAATTGATGGTTCCACAAGTCACCAATGGTTCTGGGTTATTGTTTGCAATTGAAACTTGATCATGCCTTAGCAGTATGAAACTTTATGTTTGATACCAAAACCAACTTTAAAAATAAATTAATTTCGAATGCATGTATGAGACTTATATATAACTAGTGTAGATAAAGGTAGCCTGATCATGGTTGGAAAATTACGAATCGGAAATTCAGATTGGACATACAAAAACAGGACCATTCTGAAACTGATTTGCCCCAAAAGACCGGACATAATGTGTTTGTTCCGGTCCGGGTCAGTCCGGTTTGCCGATATGATCTGGTCCCACAAAGAATAATGGCCGGTAAGGCCGTATCAAACACACCAAAGACCGAATATGAAGAAAAAGGTGTACCAAAGATTAAACCGGGCTATTGCTCCGTTCGGTTTAGTTCACGGTCTATTATTGTCAACCCTATACGAAGGTGTAGTTTAAGAAACAATAGAATAATAATACGAATAGGTCTAAATAATGATATAAGCTAATAAATTTGAGGGTAGATTACCTAATTGCTTATATTTAAATCTAATGATGCACAAGAAATAATTTTGTAAGAAAATTTACTAGCATTCGCCAACTTGCAAACTATAATTAACATTTGCAACTTGCGAACTATCATCACCATTTTCCAACTTGCAAATTACTATAATAAATTTTTGTTCTTTTCTGATATCTTTTCTTTCTAAAAATACATCCTTAAGCGTCTTAAGTTTAATGACTATAAGTGCTAAACTCATCAGAAGTTATATTTTGACATCCATGTATGCAAAAACACTATTTGGATTTGCTAATAATATGAAAATATTATTAAACCCATTAAATTTATATTTTGATACTTCTCGTACCCGTAGTGAAGCACGATACTTGCTTACTCGTTTTTCTATGATAATAATGTCTAATGAAGGATATCTATATTGATATTAAGATAAGATATATATTTTTCTCTCTTTTTCTTTGATCTCGAGATATAATTTAGTTAACTATGCTAAGATATTTCTTTTGTCGTCACAGACATGTCGATCTAGGAGTTTTCATTATATTTCTATTGTCATTCCAAACTTTTGACTTGATAAGCCATAGCTAAGAATTATTACGATATTTCTTTCTTGAAAAAGTGATGGAAATTTCGTATAGTGAATTATTGGTGTAGGATTTGAATGTTAAAAAATGGTCCTAATCAAGACAAGGAAATTTCCATTATAAGATTCATCCGAATAGCATTTCAACTTTACATGATTAAACTAAAGATTTTTGTAAGCATATATGACAAAGCAGAAGTTGAATGACCAGATGGGGTTTGTAAGGTTAAGCGAATAATGGTCAATTTTATATGGATTTTTGTAACTTAGGGATCCACCTTATTCTCAAACCTGGTGGCTCGGTTGACAAACCTGATGGCTCTTGTCTTACGAGCACATGTTAAAGACAATATAACAATTTAGATATTATTTTTTGAATAGCCATGAAGTAGTTGTGGGACTTGATATTGGGGACCACTCACGGCCATTAAAAAGGTGATACTCAAGTTGTAGACTCTTTTTAAAACGGAAAAGAATCCTTTCATGTTCATTTAAACATGAGAGGTAACGTTGTATTTATTATAATTGTACATTATTATTATTGCAAGACATTTATGTTATTTTAATTCAAATATACATTTATAAAAAGTACAACATTACCTCTCATGTTCAAATGAACATGAAATGATCCTTATCCCTTTAAAACACAAGTTGAAAATACCCATTTAATATGAGAGGTGATTGGAACACTTATACTTTTTATTAGGACACTCGACTGTACATGCAGTTAAATTAAGCACACTGTAAGCATTGCACAAATATGTAATACATATAATATAGTGTCTTAATCAAGGTTTTCAAAACCGGGATTCTACCCAGGATCGTTTTTTCTTTGCAAGATCGTGATCATAAGATCGGATCGAGATCTTAAGATCTTACTCTAATATTATTTTTTAATAGTTTTTGTCATACAAATCTACAAATTATTATACATTATAAACACAAAATACTATTAATGTTTCATAGAAATGTTATCCTAAATTATGATTATGAAATGTTTAAAAGATTAACATGTTGTTTTTTGAATTTAAAAAAAAGAAAAAAAAAAAAAATCATAAATTTATAGTTTTTAGTTTGTAATCCGAGAAAAGTAAGATCGGATCGGATTAAATCTTAAGATCGTATGGTCATGATCGGGATCCTATAAGATCTTAAGTTTGCAAAGATCATATGTAAGATCCGCATCGTTTTTGCTTTGCAATATCGTAAAATTGTAAAATTTTAAAATCGATATCGAAATCCAAACAACTATAGTCTTAATCAAAAGTATGAATATATAAATCAATTACCATTTAATATACATGAATACTCATTCTTCATTTACGAAAAAATATATTTAAAGCTCCCTATAATTAATTCATTTTGGAGGGTAACGCGTGCGACGACTAATGAAAGTTGACAATGTCGTTGCAACATGTACAAGTAAAATAAGGCTGCTCACAGTAGATGAAATCGTCCATCGATCTTGGCTTCAAGCGATCGATCTCATGTCGATCCTCCTAGTGTGGAAGTTGTCGATCGCCAGGCAAAAAGTTTTATTCGTTCGTCTACACGATCGATAAGAACAAAGCTTTATCTTTGTTGCTAGCCGTTGAAGTCCAAAAAAAAAAAAAAAAAAAAAAATCCTACCCTATAAATACACAACATATTTTACACACTTAAACTCACAAATCTAATTTCACACATTCTCTATATCCAAACCAAAAAAAAAGAAAAATCCTACCCTATATTTACACACTATGAGTTTTAATTCTTACGAGCTATTCATTGCCGATTCGTCATCGGATGATGAAAATGAAGTTAGTACCGAGTTTATGATGTTTGCGGAAGAGTGTTGGGAGGCTTTTCAAGCATCACAAAAAGTCTCACGAACCCAAGTTATTAGGGATCGTGTAGGTGCTCATAACCGTTTAGTGGATGCTTACTTCAGCGAGAACCCAAGATACGGCTATCAAGCATTCCATGATCGTTTCCGTATGAACCGAAGACTATTCACACGAATTTTCCGAGATATAACCGATCATTCACCTTATTTCCAACAAACTCCTAATTGTACAGGCGTACTAGGTATTTCTCCATTGATGAAGTGGACTTCGTCAATCCGTCAATTAGCATACGGAGTCAATGCTGATGCTCTAGACGAATACGTGCAAATGGGTGCGTCAACAATTCGTGAGTGTCTCGAAAAATTTTGTGAGGTCATAATGGAGTTATATGGTGCAGAGTATTTGCGAAAGCCGACGGTTAGTGACGTTGACAAACTCTATGCTCATCACTACGAAACTCATGGGTTTCCAGGGATGATAGGTAGCATCGATTGCACAGATTGGCCGTGGGCGAATTGCCCACATGCTTTAAAAGCTCAATTTTGTAGGGGTGATCACGGGCAGGATCCTTTCATTTTATTGGAAGCGATCGCCTCCCAAGATTTATGGATTTGGCATGCGTTCTTTGGTGTCGCCGGGATGAATAACGACGTAAATGTTTTACGTGCATCGCTTCTTTTCAATGATATCAAAACGGGGAGAGCTCCGGATGTGGAATTCGTTGCTAACGGCGTGCCTTATAAACGCGGATATTATCTTGCTGATGGGATATATCCGGAATGGTCGGTTATTATGAAGTCCATTAAAAATCCAGGGACGAATGATCACAAACGAATATTGTATAAGACGATGCACGAAGCAGCAAGAAAAGATGTGGAACGTGTTTTTGGTGTACTAAAGAAGAAGTGGCTAATGATTAAATATCCGGCTAGAGGGTTTGACAAAGAGCGTCTATCGCATATAATGTACACATATATCATATTACATAATATGATAATTCAGGACGAACAGGCGGCGATATCTCCCGTATTCTTTCCAGCAGAGCAGCACCGTTCTTATGATCCCATAAGAACGCATGTGGAATCGTTGGAAATTACCAAGGAAATATGCGACAAAACAACTCATCTTAGCCTCAAAGCCGATTTGGTTGAAGACATTTGGCATCGTCAGAATCAAAACTAGTTTAGTCGTTGTATTGTCGTAATGTTTTAATTTTATTTGAATTATTATGTAACGTTTTAATTATTAATGAAATTTTATTTTGTGTTAAAATTGTTTAAAAAAAAAAAAAAAACAAAAAACAAAAAAAAACCAATCGCCCTTACTGGGGCACTTAATCGCCTGCAGGTCGCTGGAGAGAGAAAGCTGACGTGGCAGGGAAAAGTAGGGGGATTGAATCCCCCTACTGTGGGCAGCCTAAGATATTCACATCTTCTCTATATTAATATGCCATCCCACAACCTTTCATTTCTTATTTCTCAAAACACACAATCACCCATCACCACCTTTGCTACGACAACCGACCACCACCACTTTATTCAGGTTTGGTTTGTTCATTTTTATTCGGTTATTCAAAGTTTATGTATTATTTTTTGTGTATAGTTGTGGTATTAATGTCTACGTGTGTATAATTGTTTTTCTAGTTTGTTAGACTTTTGTAGATACTTTAGAACGAATAACTGATTTAGCATTTGAGAAAAATTCAAAGCATTTCTACTTTACTCCACCAATTACCAATCATGCTAACTCGTATTGACCTGTCTTGTTGTTATCTAAATAATTCTTATATTTCAAGCATGATTGTTAATGCGTGCATCCCTGCATGGTTGTAAAGACCTTTGTCGATCTTACGATCTTAAGATAATACAAAGAAAAAACAGTTGAGAATTGAGATCCTACATAGGATCGTATCAACCTTAAGATCTTATAAAATCTCGATTTTGACCATAAGATCATAAAATATATTCCGATTTGATCTTATTTTTCTTGAACCACAAACTAAAAAATGATAATGTTGGTAATTCAAAGATGAAACAAACAAACAAACAGACAAACGGAGCGGAAACTTTATTCAAAATTACCAAACCAAATACAAAAACAAAATTCCAAAGTACTAATACAAATTCTAATTCAAAGGACAAAATTCCAATTTAAATGGTTCAAATAATTTAATGCTAATGATCTTTATTTATATACTAAACAAACCGTTTGTTTCCTTATTCTAAACAAACCTGTAAGACAAGTCACCCAATTTACCAACTTTATTAAACAACCTTAAAGTTTAAGTCACTTTTCTAATAATCTCCATCATGACAACTCCTCCACCCGCTTCAATTCAAATCATACGAATCCCAAAAGCAATCCGAAGCAAAATAGATCCAAAGCAAATGCCGATGACATCAAAATGAAGAACCAAACGTTAACCGACAAATTCAAAACGGTTAATCAAACAAATAAGTCGACTCAAACAATCTTCAACAAAGACAATCAAATTCAAGAAACAAATTTCAATAGCCCGAGAAACGAAGATCCCAAAATTTTCAAACTAACAAATTTCTAATGATCGAACAAATTTCAAACGATCGAACAAAATACGAACGACCTGATTATAACCAAGTCTTCAAACACAAAATCGATCTTCAAATTCCAAATATCAAATTCAAATTTTAATGACCCACTTAGTTTATAAGTATTACGGTCTAACTCAAACTTATCATCCAAGTATCAACTAAATTCAAGTTAATAAATTACTTGATGAACGGACTCTTATAACGAGTACAAGACCCGTGTGTTGCCCGGGTATACCGATACAATAAAATATACATATATTTTTAGAGGTTTTTGTTGATACCTTGTGAGATTTTTCTATAAAATCACAAAATAACAAAGTATTCATTCGCACATTTTCGGAAAATGGGCTGGCAAAGATGGAGATGTTTTAGTATTTGGTTAGAAGTATTTGTTAAAATGAGTAAATATGTCACTTTTTTCGAGTGCGGACTAACGCGATGCATTTTGAAATGCTTTTATAAATATCATATATCAACCAACAGAGAAATATATTTGTGATGCTAAAAATGGGTAAAACAAAACGGGGCAACTGTGCAAGGAAAGCTTGAGGATTACAACCTAACAATCTAATCATGTAAAACTATATGTCATGAAACTATACTTCGACGTAGTGTTTGTTGAACAACTGCGATCTGTTTAGGAGTTTTCCTCTTGAATTATGAAAAAAAAATCACTTTAAATATACTCTCAAACATCAATTTTGCAGTATAGTTTGGATAAAAATCATAAGGATAAATTGATGAAAGATTAGAATCTCATATTCGATAAGAATGATGGACGATAGGAATTATTGATAGGCATGAGGTAGCATGTTGGAATGTGAAAATAAAAATATAAAGAAAGCAAAAATAAAGTATAGAACCGAATGCTACGTAGCAAACTCAACTTATAATTTGTTAATTTTCTAAAATTATCAATTTTTTTTGTGAATGAATAGTAAAAATGGACAAATTGGTATTTTTTATATGTTTACTAAGACCACATCTTATTATCTTAGTTTGAATTCAAAATTAAACACTATACAACAAACATATAACAAAAAAGTATACATTCATTTTGTCAATTAACTCAAAACTCGTATAACTTTTTTGAGCCAGAAACACTCTTAGTATTTCGATATGACATGTTAAAACTCAAAATGGGTTACAGTTTACACTTTTTATATGTGCATTGGCTTATAAGCAAAGTCGATAATAAAAGGTATGTTTTTTTCCAACCGTAAACACACATTATAAAAAGTTTCAACCCATCGCAATGCGTTGGCTCTAAAACCTTGTTATATTCAAATGTAATATATCGGTTAGATTTTGTAGTCATACCTTCATTTCTTTGTGATTGTATGATCTTTTCTGTGAGTGAGTTGTAAAAGTTACAAATTGAAGTTTCCAACCATTTATAGTGTTTTTTTAATTTTTATTTAAAAAATCAGTTTATGATAATAGTGCTATAAGCTATTACAATTTAAAAATACTTTAAGATTAAAAAAATATTGTGGAAAATGGGTTGGCAAATATGGAGATGTTTTAGTATTTGGTTAGAAGTGTTTGTTAAAATGAGTAAATACGTCACTTTTTTTGAGTGCGGACTAATGCGATGCATTTTGAAATGCTTTTATAAAACGGATGAAAACGTATAAAAGCGGACAAAAATGGATAAAGAGGGATAATAACGGATAAAAACGTATGAAAATGTTAGAAAAACGGACGAGAGCGTATAAAAATAGATAAAGACGGATAAAAACGTATGAAAACGTAAAGAAAATGGACGAAAGCGTATTAAAATGTCAAGGGACTAACAGTGGAAGTCAATGCAAATGTCAAGGGACCATTACTGTAATTTTTTTAAGTAAAAAAATATCAAATGACTAACGGTGAAAGTCAACGCAAATGACAGGGACCAAAATTGTAACATTTTTAAATGGTAATCTGTTAATGTTACTTACACTGGTAAGTATTCAAAAGTATATTACGTACATTGACAATAAAAAAAATATGTTACGTATATTGATTAATTTGTTAAAGTTTGTTACGTATATTCAGCATTCACCTTTTATAAAATAGTTAAAAGAATAAAAGTGGGGCTATGAACTCACCTCAAGCGATTTGTAAAAGTAGGTAAACGAGTGTTGTCATGCAAAACGATGCAAGTAACTCTAACCGCGACCTAATGAATATTAACGTGTCTTAGGTCGTATACAGGATATATATGACATGCATATGCATCATATAGGTTTTTATCACCAATATATGTTGCGTTTCAGTTTTAAACGAAAAATAAGGTTTTACGTCAAAGTTTAACGAAAATTAATAGTATTATTCACAAACTTTCAAAAATGACCAAGCGGCATACTTTCACGGGCTGTAAAACAGTCATAACTTAGTATTTTAGGTCGGGCTAAGTGGGTTTGGGATGTAGGAAGTAAGGTCTACAGAAGTTGTGAGGTGAACCTCACCTCAATCGGAATCGATCCCACTTAAAAATGGTCGTCAAGTCGGGCGCTCAGGATGTTTTTAGTATTTCTGGGCAGTTTTCGGGTAAATTGGCAAGCCCATATCTTATTGTTATTAATCCGTTTAACGAGTGGTTAGACTTTCTGGAAACTAGACCGCGTGGACTAACTATGTCTCGTTCACATTATTTTTCCAATTCAGACTCTAACTATAAGAAAAACGGACACTAACATGGTCACACTATAAACTGTTTTTTATACTTGGTTTTTATTTTAAAAATTCTGGACTTAACTATATTTTTGTTGTAACTTTTAGTAATCGTATCTTCTTCGTTAGGGCTCAATTTGACTGATTCAAAAAGCTATGTTTAGAGATTCATGTTGGCTATGTTTTTCTTAACTACAACGGTCTGTCATATTAAGTTTAAGCTACACATAATCGGGTCTCAACACGGTCCCACAACCACTTTTCCCAACTAAGTTTGGTTTTTGGTTTTTAAGATTTAACATCGAGATTACTTCCTATTGTCATATTTTACGATTATATTGAGCTAATATCATTATTTTCAAGTGTGTGGTGACCAAGAATCTAACAATGAATCACGTTTTGGTATGGAATTTGTGATTATGCATTTCGACACATTTTCGAGAAAGAAAACAAAGAAAAAAATTGGTTTTTGAACATGTATACTCCCGCGAGTCCTAGTTTTGGAATATATTGTACTAGTATCATCCTATTTAAATGTGTCAATGAGATATTTAACACGAGTTTACCTTAAGTGCCAAAAGAAAAGAAATGTGACACACATAAGGTACTTGTACCACTTTTCGAAAACAAGGTTTCTAAACATTTGATACTTCCATTAGTCCTAAGTTTTGAGCACGTTATACTGTTATAATTATGTGAGTGTGTATGAACGAGATTTTTACCAAGTTTATTTTGGAATAGTGAATTAAACAAAGAAAAATTGGACATCTGGTACTTGCGCCGTATAGTTCAAAAACAAGATTTTTCAAGGTATAAACACATAATGGTGATATAAATTTCATGTACACATAATGTATATGTGTTAAATAAGTATACGAAACAGATTAGATGATTGCTTACTAGTTGTCGAGTGAGATTGGTGCCAAAGAAAACTCAAATATGGATTGAAAACCCTAATGCAAATCTTAACTCTAGCTTCTCCAAACCCTTAACAATCTAACTACCCCAAGATTGATGCTCTTCCCTGGTGCTGTTTTCCAGCCGTGAGTCTAAAAGAAGGAGAGTGTGGTTGTTAGTTTTTGTTTTGTGAAGGAATAAAGGTAGGTAGTGATCTTATTTATCAAGACAATTAAGGAAGGGTCAAAATCTCATTTTCATTTCAATAGTAGTTTAGATAATTAACTAGAAAAGATGGTGTGTCTTGGGGGCTTGAATTGTGCCGTGTATGAGGAGATTCAATGTGGTGAAAAATACTTTCAAAGTTGCTAAAGTTTACGTGTTGGTCTTGGCCTTCTATTCTTTCACAAAAGTGGTTAAATCAAAATTTCAAGGTAAAAGCATTATGTTGTTATTGCTTCTGTTGTTTGGCGACCAACATGGGGAAAAATAAAGGATTTTGAATTTTGATGTTAATTGTATTTATGCATGTATATATGTAGTATGCATATAAAAATGTGGTAGTGTAAAATACATGCATGCAACGACGTAAAGTCGAAACAAACATTTTACGTAAAATTGAAAAATCAAACTGTAGACTTATAAAATGTGATTGAAATAGTCATAAGACATATATTTACATAGACTTAACTTTGTACAATGCCGGTTTACGTTAAATGTCATTTTCCGTTTTACACCATTTAAGTTAACGATTACATGTAAAATAGTGAATGTAAATGCATATGACTTACATAATTGTCATGAGTAGACTAATTCTAGTCTAGTGTCGGTACGCGTTCAATAATATTTTACTTTGTGTGAGAGATAACTTCCCGGTTGCACTACAAAAAAATGTGTATTTTGGTACGACGCATCTCGTCCCAAAAATGTAAATAATGTCGACCCAAAGAAAAAAAGGCACGACATGTCGTGCCTTTTTGGTCGACCCTATTGTGTTGACCCAAAAATATTTGGCACGACATTTGCTTTATACTTTGGGACGACAGATGTTGTGGGGCCCAAGTAAAATTCAACCTGAAAATCAGCTTTGGCACGACATCTTTTTGCAAAAAGGCACGACAATGTCGTACCTTTTTTTTTTTTAAAATCTTTTTAAATTAACGGATAAAACGTTAATTAAATTGCAAAAAGGCACGACATTGTCGTGCCAAATTGTATACACACGTGGAAAAACAGGTGGCCACTTTGTGCAGAATGGCACGACATGCTTTGTATATTAGGGACGACAATGTCGTCCCTAATTTTCCTGAGTGGGCAAAAAAAATTGCAGGAAACTGCAGATTTTCCAGATTTTTTCCGGATTTTTTTCCGGAAAAAATCTACCAAAACAAATGCAATCTGTAATCAATCACAATCCACAATACCAAATCGACAATAAGCGATTTTATGCTTCACAGGAAGCGATGGAGTGTTCTGATTACATGTGGGGCATGCATAGTAGCCTTGTCCAACCCACCCAGACAAACTACTTCGAGCTGGAAAGTCATTGATAGTCCATAAAACCGCCGCTTTCATTTTGAAATGAGTACCCGTAGGAGCGTCTAAAGTCCACTCTCCTATCCATAACTCTTTGAGTTCTTTGATCAAAGGCTGCAAGAAAACATCAATGTCCTTTGCAGCTGATTTAGGGCTAGGAATTAACATCGTCAACATTAAAGAAGTCTCTTTCATACACATCCAAGGGGGTGTGTTGTATGTTGTCAATATCACCGGCCACATGCTGTAACCTTGACTCATGTTGCCAAACGGATTGAAACCATCAGCAGCCAACCCTAATCGGACGTTTCTAGGGTCACGAGAAAACTCAGGTTTCATTATGTCAAAATTTTTCCATGCTTGACCATCACACGGGTGATTCATCTTACCGTTTTCCTTAGACTGTCCAGTAGCATGCCAAGTCATCCACTTTGCGATGTCTTTTGTGTTGAACATACGTTGTAGTCTAGGTTTTAACGGAAAGTAACGCAACACCTTGTTGGCAACTTTCTTCCCCTTTGTCTTTTGGTTTTTCCATCTACTCTCGTTGCAGATTGGACAATTATTGAGACTTTTGTTCTCATCTGATCCCCAAAATAAAAAACAATTATTTATACAAGCATGGATCGATTCGTATCCTAACCCGATATCTTTGTATGTCTTCTTGATTTCATATTAAGACGGTGGGAAATTGAATCCTTTACTAGGGGGACATGCCTTTTGCATAAGAGCTAGAATCTTGTTAAACCCGACATCAGTTATTTTATGTAAGACCTTGATGTGCGAAAGCTCTGACGTAAAGCCCAATGTAGTCATATCACAACCTGGGTACAACTTTTGGGTGGACCTAGCAACTAACTCTTCGTACTTGTTAGTAATGCTAGGATCACTGGTTTGAGTTGGTTGAGGACCTGTTGTTTGAGATGGTGGAGTTGGGACATTATCAGCAGAAATATCTTTGAAGAATGCATCCATGTCCATGTGCTCAGGTGAAGGTGGTTGTGGTGTGTTGTGTACTACGAGTGGAGGAAGTGGTTCACCGTGATATTTCCAATGGGCATAAAGTGTGTCAAACCCGTATTTAGATATGTGTAACTCAAGAGTTTTGAGCGTACCCAATTTAGTTGGAGCGTTACCACAACGAACACATGGGCAATGCATCATTTTTGTGATGGGGTTTACCAATGGCTTACAATGCGCGATGAATGCAAAAAGACCATTTAAAAATTCTGAGGAATTACGGTTGGATACAGTGGTCCAACTCTTATCAATTGTCATGACTGCGTTGTAAAAAAACATATTCAAAAAAATTAATTTGTGTATATACATACATATTCAAACATGAAAAGACGTAATTATGAGATGTTCTGTTTACCTAGTGCAACTATGGAAGGCAATCCTAACCCACTATTTGAATGTGTCGTCTCATATATGAATGCGTATAACTGATTTACTATTTGAAAAAAATTCGGCAGCATTTCCCCTCAACTCCCCAAATATGTGCATTAAAGACATATTTGTAGGAGTGAAAGGGAAATACTGTCGAATTTCTCTCAAATAGTAAAACAGTTATACGCATCCATATCCTAAATGAGACAAAACATTCAAAAAGCAGTCCCAAACAGGGGACTTTCCGAAATCAATTTCTAATAAATTAATTTCGGACGGGTTTTCTATAGGATGATTAACTTCGGACGGGGAATTTCCAAAATTAATCAATAAAATCCTAAAAACAGTAACACAAGTTTAACATATCACATTACATTTTTTCCGATATCACATATCATTTTCATTATCGACAAAGTAATAAAAGTATATACATTATCGACAAAGTAATAAAAGTATATATATATATACCTATTTCGCGGCTGAAATACACGAAGTGAAGAAAAGAGAAAGAGAAAAAGAGGTGGTATCGGCTGTCCCGGCTGTCCACGGTCCCGGCTGTCCCAAACACCCCGACGGTCCCGGCTGTCCCAAACACTACACATAAAACCATAGTTAAACAAACTATTGTCGTCCCAAAACACATTGTCGTACCAAATTAATTAATAAAAACTTAAGGCACGACATTGTCGTACCAAAACACATTAACAAAATTAAAAAAAAAAATCACTAACCAACACAAAAGGTGGTGGTGGTGGAGCTGCAGCTGCCGCGGTTGTTGGTGGTGGTTCACGGCGGTGGTTCACGGTCGTGGTGAGGTGTTGCGGTGGACCATCTAACCAACACAAACACAACATAAAACCATTGTAAACAAACCATAATTAAAGAAATTAAATTAACAAACCAACTTTTATCAAAAAAAAAATACCTTTAAATGTTACAAAATAACAAAAATTATACAAATTGTGCACAGTGGTGCGTGCGTAATTGATGGTTATGAGTGATAGTAGTGTTTTGAAGAAAATTGCGTTTTTTTGTGATTTTTCCCGATTTTTTTTCTTTTTTTACGAGGGATGATAGCAGTTTTTGGTGGGTTTTTTTTGTGTAAGTGGTGAAGACAGAGAAGAAAGAGATCTGGTCAATTATTGTGGTTATTTTGGGACGACCAAATAGGGACGACAGTGTCGTCCCTTTTTGTCTTTTTCCCCGAATTATTTGGCGGGTTATTTAAGTTTTCGTAAAATTTTTGGGTAAAAAAAAGGGTACGACATTGTCGTCCATTTTTGTCTTTCCCCCCCCCCCCCCCCCCCCCCCCCCCCCCCCCCCCCCCCCCCCCCTTTATTTTATATACAATATAATGTGTTTAAATTATTTAATTAATACTAAATAAATTAAATTTGTTATAAACTTTTTAAATAATTTAAAAATTAATTAATTAGTTATATAAAGTTTAAATTAGTTATAAAATTGATTGAAAATGTCTTAAAATTAATTATAAATTTTTTATATAAATTAAAACGAATTATGAGCTGTTCTGTTCACCTAGTGCGTATAACTATGAAAATGTCCAACTCTTATCAATTGTCATGACTGCGTTGTAAAAAAACATATTCAAAAAAATTAATTTGTATATATACATACATATTCAAACATGAAAAGACGTAATTATGAGCTGTTCTGTTTACCTAGTGCGTATAACTATGGAAGGCAATCCTAACCCACTCTTTGAATGTGTCGTTATACTAACAAGTCAAGGTGATACTGGGTGCGGATATTTTATGTGGAAGGATGCATTTGATGAGTACTTAAGAACAATCTCTGCACCAACAGAGTGCTCGAGCTGCCATGAAAAAGATCTTAGGATAAGCTTGCTTGAAACACAAAAACATGTGCTAGAGACAAGAATAAGGGTGCTTGAGGCCAAACTTGAAATGACAACGATTCCTGACGACCACGCATGTCAGTCGGATGCATTACTTCGTGAGCTGTTAGGTGACATGGATAATCTTCGTATGTAGTATTAGTTGTTGTTCTTGTAGTTGTAGTTGCTGTTGTACGTAGTTGTTGTTGTTGTTCTTTTAGTTGTTGTTGTTGATGTAGTTGTTGTTCTGGTAGTTGTTGTTGTTGATGTTGTTGTTGTTGTAGTTGTTGTTCTGGTAGTTGTTGTTGTTGATGTTGTTGTCGTTGTTCTTGTAATATGTATCCGTCAAGTATTTTTATAAATCAAAGCACATGCTGGATTTGTAAAGCTGGTCATGTTCTAAGTTAACATATCACTTATTACTATGTACCTTTCAATTTGACCATGTTCTAAGTTAACAAGATTATGGTTTCCAAACACCCCTTTTCCAATACTAAATTACACATGAATAAAGAAACAACTTGACAACATAACGAAACAGATCAAACGAAACAACTCGGCAAGCAAACGAAACAACTCAAACGATATTATACACAACACGACATAGACCATTTGCTACACACGACATACGAAACAACTTGACAACAAAACGAAACAGATCAAACAAAACAACTCGGCCATTCAATTATTTTCCCTGCTACTTCCCGCTCTGCTAGAACCTGCACCATCTTTTCCCTTCCTTTGCTTGACGAACTGTTCAAACAATGCTTCAAGATTTGTTACCCTATTTCCCGCATCATCAAATGTGTAATCGAACGGGCTTTTTTCAGCTTCATCTTTTTCCTTCCTTTGCCTGACGAACTGCTCCCACATTGCTTCAGCTTCCAGTAGGTTTGCTCCTCCATTCCATAATGCAGAAGTAGCTTCACTGTCCAAATACACTCTGTAGAATCGCTCTTTCCTTAACCATTCGAGAATGCGGTCTCTCATAAACGGGTCTATGTTCTTATAAGAACCATATTCATCATAAATTTCTGACCCATACGTATCAAGAACTCGAGTAAAGAGATATATGGACGATAAAACCAGCGACCACTCTTTTTCCTCGTGTAATCACCATTTTATTGTTACGTGTGTTTTGTGGTTATTTATGTTTTGCCGGGATATATAAGGAAAACTTTATGGGGAAAAATAATGGCGGGAAAAATGTATTTAATTTTAAATTAAAGTATTTGATTATAAATATAAACTATTTAATTTTCATTCTATATTAAATAAAATTATTTAAATTAAATAAAAATAATTTTTTAAAATTAAATAAACTAATTAAAAATAATGGCGGGAAACTATTGGCGGTAAAAATAATGGCGGGAAACAATTGGCGGTAAATATTTTTTTTAATTCTATAAATGTATTTAATTTTAAATTAAAGTATTTAATCATAAATATAAACTATTTAATTTTAATTCTATATTAAATAAAATTATTTAAAATAAATAATTTAACTAAAAACTGGTGTTAAAAAAATAGATTTACAGTTTGGGACGACAATGTCGTCCCAAAGTGTTTGGCGGGTCCAAAAATACTGGCGGGATGTATTTAATTTTCGTGAAAAGTTATTTAAATACTAAAAAATTAAATAATTACAAAATGGGACGACATTGTCGTCCCAAACTGTATGGGCCAAAAGTTCTTAGCTGACTGCTGTATTTGTTGACAAAGTCGACCCAAATAATTTGTCCGTCCCCAAACTATGATTTTGGTGTAGTGTTGTGAGTTAAACGTTCACGTAAACTTGTAAAATGAATAAACTCAACTTATAAAGTAAGTATTGACCTTTGAAAATGCGGGTTGTTATATAAACTGCTTTTAGAATCTTTTGTCTTATTAAGTTTATGAATGTAAATAACCAATTAAGTATTTGAGAAATATTTGACAAAAGTTCGAAGCTTTTCTCCTTTACTCCACCGGTTAACAATCATGCTAACTCGTTTTGACCCGTCTTCTTGTTATCTAAATAATTCTTCTATATTTCTATTTCAAACACGATTGCTAATGCGTGAATCACTGTCACAAGAACTAGAATTTCAATTCAACAGGATCATTGAATGGCATCTTCTTCAAACTCATCCATTCAAAAGAGCTTTAAGTATGATGTGTTTATAAGCTTCAGGGGTGAAGACACTCGCAAAACCTTTGTTGATCATCTTTATCATGCTCTTAAGGACAAATGCATCTACACATACAAGGATGATGAGAATATTGAGCGAGGGAAAACTATCGACAACCAGCTAATCCAAGCTATTAAAGACTCAAGAATCTTCGTCATTGTTTTCTCAGAGAACTATGCTTCTTCATCTTGGTGCTTGGATGAGCTTGTTGAGATCATGGAGTGTCAAAAGACTCGCGACCAGACAGCCTATCCCGTCTTTTTTGATGTGGAACCCACTGAAGTCCGCAAACAAAGTGGGGCATTTGGAAAGGCTTTTTTGGAAAACAGAAACAAAGACGCTGCTGGGAAATGGATAGAGGCTTTGAAAGGAGCAGCCGGTCTGGCTGGGCTGGAGCTGAAGAACACTCTTGATGGGTAATTTCTTTCATCATGTCTATGCGTGCCATGTTCCTTACTTTTGTGTGTTGCTAATATGTGTTTGAAAAGGACAATGGATTAAATATCATTATTACAGTACTATGTTTTCACTTCAGATTTGATTATCCTATAGATCTAAAACACTCTTCATTTTCTATAGTGTATGCTAAACAGATCCTTTTTTTTTTACATACAAACAGGCATGAAGCTAAGTTCATCAAAAAAGTTGTTGAAGAGATATCATTAAAGTTACGTCCCATCAATTTGGGCTTTGATGAAAAGTTAGTCGGCATGGAGACCCAAGTAGAAGATGTCGTTTCATCTTTAGAAATTGGTATTGATGAAGTTCGCATGATAGGGATCAAGGGCATGGGAGG